>PVKS010006820.1:0-70697 GCA_004027875.1 Aplodontia rufa | reverse complement strand
CCATTCAACCAAGCACTGAATGCATCACTGGATACTCAGCCTTCTGAGGCATGAAGACTGATGTGCCAACATTCAAGAAATCTGTGCCTCGAAAGTCTCACACCAAGGTCATTAAACTCCCTCTTCTGAATGGAAATGACACTGTTCAGTTGGGTCATTGTTGTAAGTACAGCAAAGATTCCACTTCCCTAAATGCCCTGGAGTGGCTCAGCTGACATTTTTGGGCTGGTTCTCCAAGTTTCTGACCTTCTACTCAATCAACCCAAAGGCATGTCTCACTCCACATCCAGGACAACTACTCTAAGCACCTCCCAGTCCCACCCCTCACTCTTCTGGCCTAACTCAGAGTTACCCTGCTAGAGAGGAGGAAAAGAGGCACAGAATCTAAGCTGGGAGGCCACGGCCGCTGAGAAGAAGCTTCCAGACTAAAGTGGTCCACTGGACTCTCCCCCCACCCCGCCTACCTTCCTGGGTGGACCAACTCCAACTGCCATGTTTTCCCAGTTTTCTTCTTCCCAGTCAGGCCTCTGAACCACAGAGATCTGCGAATTCCCTCCCCACTGTGGAAGGCCACGGTGCAGCTTGCTGCTAGGTCCCTGCAGAGCTGACCTAGTGGATACTCAGCCCTGAGTGTACACTTGTCAGGATTTGAGTCCAGTTGCTACACTCTGGTATAATACGGGTGTCCTCTTCATACCTGTGCTCTGCCCAGTAGGTTTTGGCACATACTAGGCCTTCAGGGAATGTTTGCTGAATGAATAATACAAGAAAAACAGCATACAATGTTTATGCTTCTCAAAATGTCTTTTAATTTTCTGTTTTCCCATCAAGATCAAAGTTGTTATAAACAGGCATGAAATTCCCCACCATCAGGGCACGAGGCAGGACAATGCACTTTCATGTCCTCCTGGCTGCTTTCTGCAGTGAAAAAGATGGAGTTGCTCATGGGACAAGTGAGAGCCTCGGAAGCATCAGCTCCAAGCTCTGATTGTGGTGGAACATTCTCTAACCATTATTTTCTCCTGGAAATTAGAGGGGAAAACTAGCAAAAGGTTGGCTCACCTTTCATTCTTCCACTTGTCACTAATTTTATGCCTCTTTCTTTTGATAGAGCAGAATTAAAAACAAAAATCAATCAATCAATCAATACTCTGTGTACAAGCTGTAGCACATAAGTTTGCCCAGGATTTAGATAAAGGACTTTTTTTTTCCCTAAAGCTAAAGAGTTCCTGTTTTGGTTAGGGAAATTTGCTGAATTTCAGCCAGCTGAGAAGCCACTTATCTGATTTTGGCAACAGAGACAGGAAGCAATAAGGACACACTTATTTCATGGAGCTGTAAAGGGACAAGGTCAAGAGAATAAAAATCCTAGTGTTTGTGTAATAGAACCCTGTTAAGTGGCTGTAAAAGGGAATAAAACTTAGGAGGTAGTTTCCTGTCCAGGTTGGAAGTTCATGTTTTGGGTAAGGAAGAAAACATTAGCCAGTAATTCATCCATTCATTTTTCAGAATGCAACAACTTGACAGGCCCGTCCACCCTGTCCACCCAGCCCCTTTGGAACAGACTGCACTAAAGTCAAAGTATTGTCACGACATTTGGCCTGGCCAACTTCCTTTAGAGTTCACATGAAAAGCCAAAACTAAAAAAAAAATTTAAAAATCCGGATTCTCTCTTTCCCTAAATATCAGTGTAGGCAAAATTAAGCTCAGAGTATCGGAATAACACCCCGAAAAAAGCAGCGGGTCTGACCGAGAACCCAAGCGGCCCCGCCCCCGCAGGGCACCCCCTCACACGGTGGTTATTTTCTTGTCCTTGGTGGCCTGCTTGATGGCCGCCTGCTCGCAGATGATCTCCTTGAGCCGCTGCAGCCGCGTGTTCTGGGTGGTCTGGTCCCCCACCCCCGTCTGGCTGCGGTGCAGCAGGGTCAGGGCGTGGATGTACTCCAGCTCCGTGTACTTCACGCCCTGGTCCACCACCAGGTTGAGCAGCTCGTCGGCCGTGTTGTACAGCATCTCGTAGTACTGCCTGGGGGGCAAGACAGAACCCGGCTCAGCCCGCAGGCGCAGCTCCTGCCACAGCAGCGACCCATCACCTGGCAGGCAGGTTCGGTCCCATTCAATCCCTCATGTGTTCGCTCACTCGTTCATCTATTACTGGGGGCGCTGAGATACATATAATACACACATATATGTGTGCATGTGTTTGTACATGCATATATGTATGTACGTGTGGGGTTTGTTCCTCCCGAAAGGGGGGTAATGGCACTACTTACCTTTTAGGGCTATTGGAAGAATTAAATTAATTAATACATAGGATGGCAGTACTTCATGAAGCGGATCTCTTATTAGGAATGAAACTATAATGTGTTAATAGCAATGTAATAAAAGTAATAGTGTATAATGATGAGCAAGACACGGCCCCTTCTGGAGGAAGGGTAAAGAGAAGCAGAGACGGGCTGGAGCGGTGGTTCGGCAGTTTCGGGGCTTGCCTGGCATGCACGAGTACATGAGTTCAAACCCAAGCACCAATACACCATGAAGTCTCAAAGCAAAGAAAGCCACATGAAAAACTAAATAAAAATTGATTCTCTCTTTCTCTGTCCCTCTCTCTTTAAAAAAAAAAAAAAAAGAGAGAGAGAGAAAAGCAGAGACACAACGATAACGTTGGCACTGACCAAATTCCTCCCCAGACACTGCCATTCAACCCTTGCTGCACCCAGGAAGCTGTTATTCCCATTTCTCAGATAAGGAAACCGAGTCCAAGAGAAGTTAGAGGGCTCTTCCAATGTCAGAAAGACGAGTCACTGCTCCAGGATATGAGCTCAGGATTCTGACTCCCGGACCATTAGCGTTTCTTCATGGTCACAGAAGCTCAGAAGAATGTTCCAGGTGCCATGAGAGTGGCGTGAGTGCAGTGAAGACAGCAGAGAGGGAGAAGCCACACTGTGTTGGGAAGAGGGTGTGGGGCCAGGGAAGATGTCACAGGGCTAGGCTTTGGTCAGGTGGGGCTTCCAGGAGGGCAATTCTAGATGGAGGAAGAGCATGAGCCAACCTGGTGACTCGGGAGTCCTGCGAAGCCGAGCTACCCCAGGGGGAGGTTTGCCACAGCGTGTTGGCAAAGGGTATGAAAGCCTCCCCAGGTATGTGTCATCTTCCCCTCCTGTCCTGACTGTAGGCTGGAGCTTTGCCAGGATCACTGAGACACAGCAGGCAGCAGCCAGGGCCACTCCTGGGTAAAGGGATCCCGCAAAGCTTATCAGGATCACTGACGCAGAAATCGTGAGTATTGGAATGAGGGCTTTGATTTGTTTCTTTTTCATCAGGAACGTTTTGAAAAAAACATAGATATATAATTGTATATATCCTAGAGGAAGATGAAGTGATCCTTGTGTAAAGAACGTGAACTAGGAGCTTGTGATTTCAAAAATCCTTCATAAACTGCTGCCACAGTGAAGCTATCATCAAGAAGAGTTCCGGTGTCTCTTCATGTGATTATTATTTTTTTTTTTGCCCTGTTCACAATATATTTTTTTTAAGAGACAGAGGGACACTGAGAGAGAGAGAGAGAGAGAGAAGAAGAGAGAAGCAATTTTTTATTTAGTTTTTCATGTGACTTTCCTTTGACACTTCACTGTGTACGTGGTGCTGGGGTTTGAACACGTGTACTCGCACATGCGAGGCAAGCAACCTAACAACCAAGCCACTGCTCCAATCCCTTGCTCACCCTACTATGCTAAGTAACATTATTTTAAACATAGTCCAGGTGTGGTGGCACACGTCCTTTATCCCAGGGACCTGGGAGGTTGAGGTAGGAGGATTGTAAGTTCAAAGCTAGCCTTAGCAACTTAGCAAGGCCCTAAGCAACTGACCGAGACCCTGTCTCAAAATAAAAAATAAAAAGGGCTGTGGATGAGGCACGGTGGTTAAGCGCCGCAGGTTCAATCCTCAGTACCTAAATTAAAAGAATAAAAAATGAGAGAATAGTTTTTTTTGAGCCAGATTCTTCCCCAGGCTGACCTTGAACTTGCAGTCCTCCTGCCACAGCCTTCTGAGTAACTGAGATGCTCTTTTGTGAATATTCCCTAAAGAGTGGCAGGAACAAAAGTGCTCATTTTGCTCATTGCAGACGGGCGACGTCATCAGAGCTTCCTGGGAACCAGCTGTTCTGCGTCGCCTTGTAGCAGGTCACCTTGGCCTCATGGAGCCTGACGTACAGCGTACTCTCGAATGGGACAGAAGCACTTCTGACAGAAGAGCAGGCTGGGTCTGGGAGTCACATGAGCTACAGTCAGGAAAACTTTTGAAGCTGCGTGTTTAGCGTAAGAGCCACATGAGCTTTGCATCCTGCTCCTCAATATACCTCCGGCAATTTAAAAATATTTGACTCCAATATTTACAAATAGTACTTTAGAGAAAATCTTAGGCAGCATGAAGATGCACCATATCTGTCCTATGTCTTCGATGTTCCCTGGCACACAGTGATCTCCTCCCTCACCTGTTTCCCTTGGCTGTACAGGTGAGGGAGAGAGCTGTTCATTTTAGAAAATTTCCTTAGACGTTTAGAAAACGACTTGAGAAGAACTCATGTATGAATCTAGATTTACCAAATGGAATGAGAATTTGGGGCTTATGATGCTTTCAAAGCTAGAAGAGACTCGAAATCTGCAGTTTCTAGAGGAGTGGATCTCCGGCTTCAGATGCCTCACTCTCAGTTACCTGGGGAGCTTCTGAAAAGATCCGGGTGCAGAGGCCCTGACCCACCTCCTGCGACTGTCGAAGGTTCTGAGCCGGCCAGGACTCCCAGCTTGAGTCTGCTTGGCAGGGAAATAGCTATGGAACCACTCCCATCTCCTCCCAGGACCTAAACACCTTAGAGAAGGCCACAGAAGCAGTAAAAGGGTTGCGGCGCTTTCCACTGAGACTAAACCAAAAGAACCGGGATTCTTTGCATTATAACGTTGATATTTTCCTCATTTATCTTAAGAAGTAACTCTGAACCCATCAGCCTAGATGAAATTGGATTTCTTTTGAAAAGTCTGATGAATTGTTTCTAGGGATACTGGCTGGTTTCAACAGAGACTGTTGTTTCCTGCTGGGAGCAAACAAGACGAAGATGCCTGGATTGCGCTCCTGGATCTTCTGGTGTGACAGTGACAAAGGGCATGCCACTTAAGTCCTTAATGTTTCAATATCCGCTGTGCAATGAAGACCTTTATAAATCCCAGATTGACACTCCGAAGTGGACTGAGAGACTGGGAGAGTTCTCACCAGCCTCAGATGAACGGTGTGCCAGAATTGCAAAGCTGGGTTATTAAACAAAATTGACAGGTAACTGATGGTGTATTTTCTATAGTTAGGGAAAAAATTCCCCTATAACCATGATGATATATTAGATCATAAAGAAACATAAATATTTAAAGACAGAATGAAATTCATTTATCTTTCAGAAAGGTACCCAGTAATAAATCGGCATAGCAACAGTTAGACATGGAAGTCAGGAAAGGGTGCTGCGAGGTGCCCTAAAGAGAAAATAGGAAAACGCCCCACACTGTGCAATTAGAACGAGCCTCCATGATAAACAGTGATGGACTGAAATGAAATCATGTCACCCAACAGGGATAAATAATTCATTAGTACTTACGGAGGCCCCAGGAAAAGGAAAGCCTGGTCTTTACCATCAAGCAGAAAGGAGTGGCCACAGTTTACATTAGATGGCACTCTCTCTACCTGGCTGCCTGGATGGGATCAGTGAACACATTTGATTTAGACATTTGCTAGCTCGTGACTTGCAGACCGAGTCTCTTCGTAGCCCTTGATATTCACGGGTCCGTTGCTAGATGTGGACCAAATACCCTAATCTGAAGACGAGCGAGTTTCCTACCACCCTGGTGGGCGGAACATGCTGCGAAGTGTGTGTGCCTTCCGTGGCTTCTCCTATCCTCTGCTGTGTGCCTTTGGGCAGTAGTTCTCAAAGTGTCATGAGCAGAGGGCAAAGGGGTGGGGTGGCAGAGAAGGAGTGCATGATGTCACATACCCTGGCCTCGTGGCCACAGTCTGTAACACGACAACATCGCCTTTTTGTTCTTCTCTTATCTTCTTCATGTTTGCTTTAGCATAGACTTCTTTGTTCTCTCCTTTTTTTTTTTTTTTTGCAATGCTGGGGATGGAACTCAGGGTCTCACACATTCCAGGCAAGTGTTCTACCACTGAGCACAAGACCCCAGGCCCCTTACTTTATTCTAATGGCACTGCACTGCAACTCTCCCCCACCCATTGATTCTGTCTGAAAACATTTATGAGGATATGAAGGTCATTTTAGTAGGGTGGGTCTATCTTTTATTAAGAGAGAGAGAAAAAGAAAGAGAGTTAGTTTAATTTTTAATCTCGTTTTTGTTTTCCTCCACATAGTTGTATATGTGGAGCTGGGGACTGAACCTGGGTCCTTGCACATGCCAGGCATGCACTGTACTGCTGAGCTACCTCCCCAGACAACGGGCATATCTTTTCAAATTTTTGTAATAAATTCATGTTTCTCTGATTGAAAGCTAATATACATATGGAACATACAGAAAGATTACTAGGGAAAAAGATTACTCACACAATTCCATCATAAAGACACATTTTAGCATATTTTCTTAAAGTACTCCTCAACCGCCTAACATTCTAGTCAATTTATTTTTTTATAGTTGAAATATTTTAGGTTGAAGCACAACTGGATGTTTTGGTTGCTTCCAATTATACAAAACTTTCTTCCCTGAGGGTAGATTTCTTTTTTAAAAAATTATTTTACTTATTTATTTTAAGGGTGGGGGGAAGAGAGAGAGAGAAGAGAGTATCGATTTTTATTTATTTACTCATCTGGCATTTGTTTCTCTGACACTTAGTTGTGTATATGGTGCTGGGGTTTGAACCAGGGTCCTCGCACATGCCCCAGCAAGCACTCCAACCACCAAGCCACCGCTCCAGCCCCCTGAGAGTAGATTTCTAAAAGCAGAATTAGTCAGAAGGTAAACGTATTGTTTAGAATACTTGGCAGTGGTGCTAGGTTGCTTTTGATTTTCAATATGTATAATTATATGGGCTATAGAAATCAACTGCTGATCTTTTTTCACTTTTGAATATTAGTACTTTCCTGACCTTTCTTTAAGAGCCTTGTATAAGTTTACATAGACAAGAAGCCTGGAGAGTTTTCATCTCTCATCCCTGGTTTTACCTCCCACTTTGGCAAACTCAGTGTAGAAGTTACCACTGCAGCTCTGGAAATTGCAGCAAATAGGTTCAGTTTGCTTTTTTGTAAACTGAGGGAACAAAGCACCGCGAAAACATCTACTCCCACCCACATCAACTCTCCTTCCCGTACCTGTGGCCTTTGGGTGTGGGGGTGACAGGAAGGCGCTGACTGGGGGAACTGTCCAAAATCTCAGAGTAAAGCTTTGCCATTTGCCTGCCTTAACTTGGTGGAATTCAGAGTCCAAGATCCCTGAATGGAAACTGTGCTTTTAAATACAAGTTGTCCTTCACTGTCTGGGTGGGACTGATTCCAGGATCCCCTGACTCAAGTCCCTTTTATATAAAATGGCATATTATTTGCTTATAACCTCTATATACCCTCCCACATACTAAATCACTTCTAGATTATTTATACTACCTAATATGTAAATACAATCAATGTAAATAGTTGTTATACTGTATTGTTCAGGGAATAATAATAAGAAAAAATCTGTACATGTTTAATTCTTTTTTTCTAGCGGGGGAGTGCTGGGGATTGAACCCAGGGGCACTTTACCACTGAGTTACATCCCCAGCCCTTTTTATTTTGAGACAGGGCCTTGCTAAGTTGCTTAGGGTCTTGCTGAGATGCTGAGGTTGACCTCAAACTTGGATCCTCTTGCTTCAGTTTCCTGAGTCACTGAGATTACAAGCGTGAGTCACCAAGCCTGGCTTTTCCTTAGTATTTTGATGCTAGGTTGCTGGAATCCGTGGATGGAGAGCCCATGAATAAGGCTGGCTGACTGTGCAGCTGTGTCTCATGCTGGGTTTTAGAATCTGTCTTGATTATAGCAATGTCAATAATAATGTTTAACTTCTAGATACATCAGTAGAGTTGAAATAGGTACTACGGCTAACCACATTTTACAGATGAGCAAACTGAGGTACAGAGTATAAGTGATTTGTCTAAGACCTCAAAGCAAAGGACTCTGAGGCCTGTATGCACTCCACAGCCACATAACATGTAGATCCGAAACTGTACAAAGCAAAAGTACTCACTGCAAACAATGTTGGCATAGCTAATTCATTTTTAGTCCTGATTTTGGAAATAAAAATTGAATAACATTCTCATACTAACTCTCTGCCTTCAATCATAATGGAACACACCAGTAATGTAGAAAATCAGAATTCATTTATACAAACTTTGTAGATAATCTTGAAAACATTGGATTTGACCTAGGGATTAAATGCTACAAACTTAAACTTTAGCGTTGAATTAAGGAATTACAGAAAAGAGTTGACTTTTTCATTTTATTACCTTTCTCCCTTCTTTGCCCCTCCAAGCTGGAAATTCATGGATAAGTAACTTTTTCTTTCTCTCTCTCTCTCTCTCTCTTTTTTTTTAAAGCTGCTGTTCTTCAGGTTCATTACTTCTGGATAATCAAGAATTTTCATTGTAAATACTTTTCCTGAAAGGGGAACTCATACACACTGCTGGTGGGAATGCAAACTAGCACAGCTCTCTGGAAAAGAGTATGGAGATTTCTTAAAAGCACTCCCACATGATCCAACGGTCTCACTGTGTATATATCTGAAGGAAATCGAATCATTGTATCCGAGAGATGCTTGCCTCTCACATTTACGGCAGTACTATTCACAATAGCCAAGACACGAGATCAGCCCAGGTGCCCATCAGCAGATGCATGGGTAAGGAAACGTGGCACGCAAAGGAATATTGCTGGTCATAAAAAAGGAGTGAAATCTGTTATTTGCAGCCACATAGAAGGAGCTGAATGGAGGTCATTATGTTAAGCGAAATAGGCCAGACACAGAAAGACAAATGCCGCATGTTCTCCCTCATTTGGGGAAAGTAAAAAGTTGATCTTAAAGAAAAATGGAGTGGAACAGTGGTCATTAGACACTGGAAGAGACGAAACAAGGGCACAGAAAGAAGTCAGTAAGGGACAACAAAATACAGTTAAACAGAAGAAATTTGTTATGGATTTCTAGAGCACATTAGGGGAATGATTGCTGGTGGTGGTAGATAGTAATGATGATTACCCTGGTTTCTCATTATACACTGTATACATGTACTGAATTATCTTGCTGTACCCCAGAAATCCATGCAAATATTATGTCTCAATAAAAACACTTTCTCTTTTACTCCTTCCTGAGATAAAGCTAGCATTGATGCCAACAAGAGAATAAGCAGTGTTTAAGTTGCCTTCTGAACTACAAGTTTAAGAGGGATCTGAAATTACTTTTAGCCAGTACTTGCTGAATATTCCTTACTGAAATGCTTAGGACCAAAATGCCTTTGGATTTCAGATTTTTTTTCAAATTTTAGAATATTTGCATACACATGAGATATTTTGGGGATGGGAACCAAATTTAAACATGAAATTCATTTGCTTCATATGCACACTGTGGTTTAAGTGTCCCTGAAAAGGCTCATATGTTAGGAGACTTGGTCCCCAAATCAGCAGTATAAGGAGGTGGTGGGACCTTTAAGAAGGGGTCCTGGTGGCAGGTTCTTGGGTAACTGGGGATGCTACCCCTATCCTTGGAGGGGAATACTGGGGTACTGCAGTGTGTGCTCTTGACAACCAGTTGTTAGAAAAACCTGGGCCTGATCTGAGTTGTCCTCTGACTTCCCAATGTTCCTGTACATGCTCCTACCATTGTCATCTGCTGTGATGTGACCCAGCTGAGGGGGCCCTCATCAGAGCTGAGCAGATGTAGTACCAAGTCCTTGAACCTCCACAACTGTGAGCTAAATAAACCTCTCATCTTCATAAGTATCTTGCCTCAGGTATTTTATTATAGTAACAGAGAGATGACTAACACTATCTTATACATATAACCTGAAAGTAATTTTATACAGTATTTTTAGTGAGCCTGCATTTTGACTGCAACTTTTCATGGGAGGTTGGGGGAGGAAATTTCCACTTGAGCTGTCATGTTCATGCTTAAAAATATTGGGATTTTGGAGAATTTCAGATTTCAGTTTTCAGATTAGGGATGCTCAACCAAAACCTCAGGGGGTAAAAGGGCCACCAAACTGTCAGGTGAGACACTTAACTCCTGTTTACTCTGCCTACCCAATGGCACATATGATAAGAAGCAGGAAGATGGAAAGGAAGGAACTGAATAATCCATAAACTAGATAATCATCCCATAAATAATTGAGAAGTGGTCACAGCAGAAAGTCTTCAAGAGGGATATACTCAAGAGATCAACTAGACTCTGATTCTGGTTGTATCCTTCATTCCGCCTAACTAGCTCTGTGCCCTTGGGCAAATGATGTCAGCTCTTTGGACATCTCTCTCCCGTGTGGGAACTGGCGTGGTTATAGAGGAGGCAACTTAAACACTGATGACCTTTTTGGATTTTATAATCTTTACGACATCCCTGACTTGGTCCTTTAACATCATGGGGCTTCTATTGGAGTTAGCTGATGTTTATTTTCAGCAACCAATGGTAGCAGGCAAGATGCTTTAGCTATTGATTTGGAAAACTCCAAACAAGTGTAGTCTTAGTTCAGATGTATTTTCCAGACCAATAATAAAGTGAATGGTAATCCTATGTGTCAGAAGAATAAATTAGTTTATTAAAAATATAATATAATTGCTCTTATTTGTCTTCCCCTTCAAAGAGCTTAGAGTTTATTACAGACATGATTGAACATTCTAATTTGAAATGAATTGGAAGTTATTTCCATGCAAGAATGAGAACACTAAGGTAGAGAGAAAAGCCGAACATTTCCCAACAGTTAGTGGCAGATTTAGATGAACAGAGGTGGAGAAAACCTGGAGGGCTGTGGTTTCAATGTTTTCTTGGGCTTCTTTGATTGGTCATCTACCAACACTGTCTTCATATAAAGTGACAACTTCCCCACCTCTTCAATATATTTAACTGGCCACTGCCAGGATGGTAGTATAGCTTAGTGGTAGAGTATGTGCCTCGCATGTGGGAGGCCCTGGATTTGATTCCCAGCACCACCAAAGGCGGAAAAAAATGACAGTTACCTAATGGGCTAGTTCTGCTAAACACCATGCTCCTGCGGTACTGGGGTGTCTCTTCTAGGGACACTTTAAAAGTGAGTCAGTTGTGTTCACTCCTCTAAAAAACATATCCTAAGATTTTTGATAGTCAGCAACAATCAGAACCTGGCTTTATTTCTCTTCAGAAAATACAATTGTTCAAAACAAAGGACCAAGGTGTCCCCATCACTGTTGAGAAGACACATTCCCGGGCTCAGTTACAGTTGCTGGAATGGGAAGAAAATGTCTTTTCATCCTTTTAATAAGCAAGTGTGCTCTCTTTCCACCTTTGGAATACATTCTAAATTTATAAATATCTGTGGTTAAATGTCCTCAACAACTTAAGGATTTATATGTCACTCTCTGCAACATCAGATAATTTTTTTAAATGAAGTTTTCTACAACAAGGCTAGAAGGAGATCTGCATTTTAAATTCAGTACAATTAAAACTGTGTCTCTTTGGTCTGGTGCTGGCTTTGGTCAAAGCTCATTTATATGAATAATTATTCAGTCCATTAAGAAGTCTGCCCAACTCCTTCTCCCATTTTGAAGGTTTTAATAAATATTGATCAGGCACATTTCTGTTTGCACTTGCCAAAGCAATTCTGATGGATTCATCTTCTGATGTTATCAAATAATGAAATATGAAAGAGTGAATAGAATTACCCTCTTGTTCTGTGATTTTTTATTTAGGTCCTTCATTTTACTTTCATAATTGTGTTTGTCTCATACTTCTGTAAATGCTCTTTTGATTATCAAAAGGTGAGCCTGGGTTAAGGAGAGGTATGCTGTGCTGAATACCACTTCAGAGGCTTTTCAATTAAAAAAATAGTTTATCGAATATCACTTTGGAGAGTCTTTTCAATTTTTAAAATAATTTATCTAATATCACAGGTTGATAAAAAGGACACAGAATATATTATGCTCTTTGTTGGCCACAAAGACACACACACATACACGCACACACACATTTCCTTGTTTAGAAATCTGGGAAACAATTGCTGAGGGATGCTTACTAAAAACAATTCAGAGGCCCTTGGCTTTTTCAATTTTAAGTAATGAAATGGAATTATTAACTTTTCAATAAATAATGCATAGTATTTCTTCAAAGGGAAACTTAATATTATTATTATTAATGCTCAGGAAACTCCAACAACATTTTAAATGATAACATTACATAGAAATGTATACTCCTTAGCTTTAAGAGGCTTCTTTTAATTTACTCTTAAAAAAAAATCCAGTCCAGGCCCAGATAAAAGATATTCAAGGCGCAATGCAAATGTTCCAATTTAAAGTGAAACAGGGCCAGGGCTTGCTAGTCTGTCTGCTGGCTCATTCTGCTTCCTGTTTCTTGGTACATGAGAGAGTTGCAGGACCCTAGAGAAGGGAAGAAACCAAGACTTGGCCACAAGTGATGACCAGAGTTAATGATGGGACAGAGAAGTAAAAGATAATGAATGGGCTTTAGGTTTCTTTAGGTTTTGCTGTGCTGTTAATTGAACCCAGGGCCTCACACATGCTAGGCAAGTGCTCTACTACTAATCTATACAACCAGCCAAGCTTCTGCATTAAAATATGAGGAGCCCGTGTACCTAGAAGTGCTTGGGGGGACAGATCAGTGGGGACATGGATTGCATGACTTTGATGGGAAAATACTCTCACTAGAGAACAATGCCACATAGGCCAAGGTCATGGAGCGATTCGAATAGGTGCCAGTTACAGAAGTTCTATTCTGTGGCCATCCAGTGTGCGTCTAGCCAGCCTCACAATTGTGTCCAGTCGAGGGCCAAGCGATGTCAAATGAATTCGAGGCAGCCCATCATTGCTACTGGGCTGCTATTCAGCTATTATTTGCCTGGGTTCCTCAAACACTGACTCTGGACCTTCTGGCCCTACTTAGAGACCCTGCTACACTTCTTAAAATTATCAGGTGATTTCTCCACTTTGCTGAGACAAAAGACAACATTTTTTAGGACTGAAAACCAAAAAGGTAAAAAGCTTTGGCATAGAAACCAAAAAAGTCAGTGGATTATTTGCAAAGTGTGAGCATATGCAAATCAGCAGGTCCCAACAGTAGAGACCTGAGTGTCTATTAACTAAAGCCTTAGGTTATTTATGAAAGAGAGAAAAACTAAATAAAACAAAGCTACAAAATGGGCCACCTGAGACTCAAGGACGTGTGATTCAGAATGGATGTCAATTAGAAAAATAATGGACTAAATAGGAAGGAGCTGATGGAAATGTGTACAGTCTCCAGCAGAGTTTAGTTAAAGACCCGCAGACTCTGCCAAACATGATGGATAGCTGTGGAGCGATGTGAATTTGGTGGATGAAAAGACCATTGCGACGGATACATATTTGGATGTCAGTGAACCATTTGATACAGTGCCTCTAAAAAAATATAACTAGCAAAATGTATTTATTCTGAGTGGCTACCCCTGATAGGACACAGGCTGAAAAACAAACAGAGGGAAATGATAAAAGCAAATCAACAATTTCAGAGGAGAAAGCCTAGTGAATGCTAAGGACACTGGCTTTATAGCTGATCTCACTTAATACCTTAATTATCGTGCAGAAGACACAGAGTGGTGGAGAGGACAAATGTCAGTAAGTGGGAAGGGCTGTGAACAGCCACAAGGAACACGCAAGACTGCAGAGAATTTAGAACTAGGGGAAGTAAATGACAAAGGGAGTTTCATCTAGAAAAACCCAAGTGAGTGTCTGGAAGAAACTCTGACTTCCTCTACTAAACAGCTGGGAGAAACCTAATTGTACTGGGTGAAATAGCCCATGGGGGGCGCGTGACTGGGAGCGGCCCAGGAACCACAGCATTTCCTTCCTGTGAACAAAAGGACTGTCACAGGGCAAGGAAGTAACACACTTCCAGCCTTTGCAGCTCTTTCTTGCTTTAGGTCAGCAGACAATTGAAAGGACATCTGAGAGGAACATGAAATGGGATTCAAGGGACAAAGTGTTGGAAGAAATCATGAGAATGAGTCCATGTTTTGTTCAAATGGCAGACTGTCCACAAGGGGGGTTTCCCTATCACCTTGATGCCTGCCCCCTTCTCATCAAACTGTCCTTTTACAGAACTTATTTTTCTTTTTAGCTTCATTTTCACCTAAAAAGCTATAGGCTTCCAAAATGTATTTTAAAATATGCTTCATGTATGTTTAAACGTGTGTATATAGAGAGATGCAGCTTAGGACAATGGTTAAGATGAGGGACTCAGGCAGCAGTGGCCTGGGTTTCAAGTCTCTTATTATCTGTATGACTTTGAGCAATTTGTTAATTTCTCTGTACTTTATTAGCTTCACCTGAGAAAAAGAAATAGAAATATGGGTTGTTACAAAGCATAAATGATAAGAGCAGGGACTGGAGAGATTAAAGTTATAGAAGCATTTTACATAAATGACTGCCTCTTGCTCCTAGAATACAGGCCCTATGAGAATACAGGCCCTATGAGAACAGGGCTGGATTCCCTGTCTTTCCTTGCTCCCTCAGCGGCCTGGGAAGGGGGCACCTAGTTGGGCTAAGTGAACAGGAATGAATGAACAGTGGGTACCTTTCAGTAAGTGACAGAGCACAATGTGAAAAGCAGTCTGATTCTTTGACACTGGGAGGGAAGATCTATGAATAACAGAGCTGTGTGAAAGGTAATTCTCCTATAACTCCGAGAGGGACATGTCTGGGATAGCTGTTGAGAATGGAAAAGGGAAGAGATCCTTTTTTGGCTGATGAACTGTAATCCTCTCAGTTCTTCCATTCTCTGGCAGATTTCCACCTGAATCACCTGTCTTTTACCTAAGGTGTACAACCTTGGAAATTTCTTAATCTGTCTGACCTTCAGTCTCTTCATTTACATAATAGCATTACATCACAGATTAGATTTGAGGATTAAATCAAAGGACATGTAAAAATAATAGCTGATTTTTACAGAATACTACAGGTTGAGCATCCCTTATGTTCAATGCTGGGACTAAAAGTGTTCCTGATTTTGGACGCTGGAATATTTGCAAATACACAATGAGATATCTTGGAGATAGGACTCAAGTTTAACACAAAATTCATTTATGCCTCACACATTTACACTCAGGGCCTGCAGGTAATTTTATACAGTATTTAAAATAATCTAGTGGGGCTGGAGCGGTGGCTCGGTGGTCACGGCACTTGCCTGGCATGCACTGGGATGCAGGTTTGAACCCCTGCATCATGTACACAATGAAGTGTTGGAGCAACGAATGCCACATGAAGAACTACATAAAACTGATTCTCTCTTTTTCTCCCTCTCACTGTCCCTCTCTCTCTTAAAAATAATAAATAAAAAAAAAACCAATCTAGTGCACGAAACAAGTGTGTTCACCGTACTATCAGGATGTGATGTCATTTTGGAGGTCAAAAAGTTGTGGATTTTGGAGCATTTGGATTTCAAACTAGGAATGCTCAGCCTGCAGTATAAGCTCTGCACCTGCACTATCCATATATAGTTGTGTGAGAGATCCTATCCTCTGCACTGAAATGTTGGGGTATGTGTGTGTGTGTGTGTGTGTGTGTGTAAAATCCCTCCCTCTTGATTCAGAAAAAGAGGAATTTCTTTTCCTTTCTTTTCTTTCTTTCCAAGCTCAATCCTACGTCTTTGATCCCAGCCCCTCCCAATGCTTTCAGGACCTGCAGGGCACTGTGTTGTGTTAAATTCTCTTTCACTGCTTCTGTCATGTCTGCCTTCAAACATCCCGTGTTTCTCTTATTTTGGAAAAACAAAACAAACGGCAAGCTCCGTGACCGGAGTCCACTCCATCTCTAACCTGTGTCTTTTCTCCCTTTCGTTGCTGAATTTCTTGAATAAGTCATCAGTATTCACCATCTTTCCAAAGGCTCCAGTTTGTGTTTGCAAAGGTTCACCAGGGGCATCTTCGGGAACAAACATGATGGCCTTTGCTCAGTCCTCTTTTCCTTGACCGCTTTCCATCTCAACGCGACTCTTTTTGAGCCATGTTCTTTAGGCATTGCTTCCAGCTTCCTCTCAGTGCCTTCTCTGATTTACTGGCTCTTACTGTCGGCTGACTGCAGGTGTTCCTCCAGGTCAGGTTCTTTTTCCACTTCCAAAAGTCTTATCTGTGCTTGTGATGTGTGGGTCTCTCTCTCAAGATATGGTCCCTCAATAATTAATAATACTGATAATTATCATCATTATTATTATACCGGGGATTGAACACAGGGGTGTTCTACCACTAAGTCATATCCCCAGCCTCTTTGTTTTATTTTGAGACAGGATCTCACTAAATTGCTGACACTGGCCTTAAACCTGCAATTCTTCTGCCTCAGTCTCCGAGTTGCTGGGATTACAGGGTGCACTACTGCACTTGGCTTAGTCTCTCCATAGATCAAAGCTTTATTCTCTCTGGTCTCCAGATATTTCTATCAGAAGCCCTTATCAGGTGACTTCCCTACCTTTTAAATACTGACTCTTCCACTGTCCTTCATTTATTCTGGCTAATTATCACCATGTATACCAATGTGACATCTTTCATGTTCATTTCCTCTTTCCAATCTCATTATCATAGACCCTAGGCGCTTCTGACTGGATTATCATATGCTGTCTCCTAACTGGACTCTCTCTTACCCACTTCTACTTAGACCAATCTCCAGTTTCAACTGGATCACATCAGTACTTTGTGTTAAAACCTCTGTGTGTTCACTAGTAATAATAGGATAAAGTCCAATCTCCAACAGTGACCACCAAGACCTCTGAAAGGTTTGGCTCCTGCTCTACCTTTTCTCCAACTTTTCCCTTGCTTCAAACCTTCCATTCAGGTCAAACAGAGCTACTGACTGTTCCCTGAATAGCACTTAACCCACACCTAATTCCTCTTCAAAACTGTTCAAATCCTCAGTGAAGATCTACTGAGCGATTTATGCCTTCTCCATCACTTACTGTATGGGTTACCAATTTAACATGTACCTTTCAGAGCCATATCTCTTTTTTAAAAATTATCAAGATTCTTTTTGAATTGATGATACAATAAAAAGATTACTAAGGTATTTACTTATTAGCTATATGAACTTGGAAAAGTTACTTAACCTATCTGGGCCTCAGTTTCTTCTTCCGTAAAATGAGAACGTTGATAGTACCTAGCCTATGGAGTTATTAAGTGGATTAAATGAGTTAATATTTATAAAGCGCTTAGAACAGGGTCTGGCACATAATATGTATGTTAGAATTTTTTTGTTAAATAAGCAAAATAAAAGGTACCAAAAAGTATGAAATGCAAAGTTTCCTTTCCATCCCTGATTTCTGGCCACCACCCTACAGAGAATCACTGCAACCACTTTCTAGGGTAGACTTGCAAATACATTTACACATATACAGGATACTTCTTTTGTGGATGTGTATATGTTGAAGGGTAGATGGTGTTCACATGCTATTCTGTACCTTGCTTTTTCTACTTAACAATGTATTCTGGAGACGAGTCCACTTCTGTGCATATTGACCTGTCTCATCCTTCTTAATGGCTGCAAGGTAGTCAAGTCTATGGATGTACCATAATAGAGATCCACTATCTGCACCCAGATTGCAGACTCCTTGGTGGTAAAGACCTTGTCTCTCTCATCCTCAGTGCCTCTCAAAATCCTTTTTAAAAATTTACTTGCTCAACAAATATTTAAGCACCAATTATGCACCTGGTGGTGTAGAGTGGCTACTTTGGTTGCGGAGGTGAATAAATCAAAGTCCTTGCTCTCTGGTGATGCAGTGTGGTGTAAAGTAGCCATGTACTTACAGCAACATGGCAGTGGCTACAATAAAGGAGATTCTCCAAGACTGCAGACTGGAAGGGTTGCATGTTCTTAGAGCAGTAGGGGAAGGTTTACTGCAGGAGACATTAGCAACAAGGCAAAAGTCCTCCAGGACTACAGGAAAGGGGATGTGTGACCAGGTGGGAAAGTACGAGGAATGTGGTGTTTTGGGGGGGGAACTTTTGAGCAGGGGTGAAGCGGGGGAAGCAGGGAAAATGCTAACAGGTAAACTGGGGCCAGCCTGTACCAGACCTGGGGTCATGCTGAAGACTGTGGAGGTTCATGGATGGTGGAAGGTGGGGAGCTATAGGCTGACTTAAGAGTTGCTAATCTTTTACTTTGCCTAGGTTATTAAAAGAAAACAATTGGGCTGGAGTAGTGGCTCAGTGGTTACGGCACTTGCCTGGCGTAAGCGAGGATGCAGGTTCGACCCCCAGCACCACGTACACAACTGAGTGTTGGAGCAATGAATGCCACAAGAAAAACTAAATAATAATTGATTTTCTCATTCTTTCTCACTGTCCTTCTCTCTCATTAAAAAGAAAAAGAAAAAAAAAGGAAAACAATTACCATCTATTATTACCAGGATTTAATAAAAGAAGGTATTTTAACACTCCTCCAATAGAAAGAAAATAATGTCAGAACAAAAAGCTTCCATGTTTTATTTTTTTCTGAGAAAGTCACAAACTTACTACCTGGTCATGATTTCTCTAATTCCCCTCTGTGTGAAAATTGTTCTGCTTTTGTTTATATACCCTGGCATCCAGAACCAATGCTATTAGTAGGTGGGGAGGAAGGAACCGGAAGACAGGCCTTTTTAGGAAGGATGACCATTGTGTTTCAGAAAGACATCTTCGGCTGAAGCACTGACTGGGGTCTGAGGGTAAGAGAGCTTCAGAGCATTGGGCAATCCAGCCCTGTCCTGGGTTCCTTAACTTTTCTCCAATCAGATCATGTCATTCTCCTAAAAAATTTCACTATAATTCTAAGTTCCCAAGATGGAAGCGCAACAAGAATCAACCTCAGAGAGACAGAAAAGTGCTGTCATATCAGAAAAGAATATTGGGACTCTAATCTTTTATCTTTTGTTCAGGTCTGCATTGACCTGGGACCTTCTCAATGCACACATCAGGACTGAATGAGGCAGAAGGCTGAGAGGAAGGGGAAGGCTGGCAGGAAGAACATGGGTTACAAAAGGGATGTGTTTACTCAGAGGCACCTGTTGCCCCTTCTTTCCAACTGGTCAGGCTGAAATGTGCAGGAGGGGCACATAAGATGCAGAGCGAACATCAGGAGCAGAATTGCTCTCTCATTTAATCTCTGACACCATCCTGTAATTTGGCAGACAAATAAAGGGATAGGGAGGTTCACAAAGTTTTCCTGTGACTGACATAGATTGGGCCCCTGGTTGCTCTGTTCCCAAAGCGGAAACTCCAAGGCTGTCCTGGGAGTGAACGGATGCACAGGTAACGTACACTAACACCACCACACAGAGAATGTACACTAGATTCTCAGTTTAGAATCGGATTTGACTCTGGGGAGGATGTCAGGAGGGAAATGAGATATAGTTGCATAAAATCAACTGCAGGAAATACATTCTGAGAGTTATCAGAAAAAAATCAGGCATTAAGAAGGAGAATAGCAATTTTAAAGAAATGGCCCTTTCCATGTAGAAAAACTAATACTGAAACTGCTCAACAATACTGCTCTTCTACGTCTATATATAAAGAAAAGGGCCTTCGATGGGGAAAATTTATATAGCATTTGCATTGTTCTTTTAGAAAGAAAAAGTATCTGATTTGAAGAAAGCTCTAGAAAGGGCAAAGTTATGAGAGGAAGGTCTTTACGTAAGTTTACTGCCTCTATTTAAATGCTAATGTTAACCTATGGCTCTGAACCACAAAAAAACTAAACTTTTTCAAAGACTATAAAGGGAATTTAAAGTGAAACCTTAATTTCTTTAAGAAATGCTTTTTATTTGTGAAGATCAAGCTAGTCTGTGGATTTTCATAAGAGGAATACTGTTTTGATCAGTCAAAATGAGCCTGAGACAAGGCAGGGGCAGACTGGTATGGCAGACTGGTCCCCATCAGGTTTCCCTCCAGGCACTGGCCACACCTTGCAGTGGATGGGGGATGAAGGCTTCCTGGGACGCCCAGAGAGTGCCAGCATCGGCTTGGAAAGCTGGGGACAAAAGCAAGGAGCAAACACAAAGGCCTGAGAGTCACTTGCTTCAGAACAGCAAGAAGGACACGAGTGCACTTGGAGGGGCTCTCGAGTGTTAGCACACAGCTTTATTTCCCCAGGGAGCCAGCATCAATGAATGCAGGTAACCAAGGCTGGAGTGCTGGAGAGCTTGCGTCTGATCAGAATAAGGCGGCCAGGGCTAGAGGTGGCAGTACACTAGATGTGGATACGCAGGAAAGCAAACAGACAGAGGAAATCAAAACAAACCAGGAAAGGTCTGGGGGTGGCACGACAAGGAGCAGCAAATGGAGGCTTCAGAGTTATTTTAAGATTTAAGATTTTTTTCTTGGTTATGGTTACAAGAATGTACTTACTTTGCAAGATGCAATCAAGCTATACACTTAAGATTGACGCAGTTTACTATATGTGTATTTCGATCACACATATTACCATTCTTCACCCTATCCCTCCACCACCACCCCCCAAAAAAGAAGAAAGGAGCAACTGGTGGCCTGGTGTTGGGGTAGTAAGCTGTATACAGCTTCTGAACTCTGTCTCACACTTTAACATTAATAAATGTTATTAATCTTGAAGATTTTATGCTGCTGAAAGAAGGTAGCTTGCAAAAGCCCCCACACTGCATGATTCCATGTACATGATGTATCCAGAAGAGACAAAGAGTAATTAGTGGCTGCCAGGGGGAGGGCTTGTGGAGGAAAAGGGAGCGATTGCTAATGGACATGAGATTTCTTTGGGGGGCAATGAAAATGTTCTAAAATTAGCTGGTGATGATGGCTGTACAACTGTGGGACTACACTAAAAATCAATGAACTGCACACTTTAAAAGGGTTAGTGTATATGGTATGCAAATTATAACTCCATAAAGCCATTATAAAAATGCAAATTTTATGAGCTAGAACCCTGGTTTAGGTGTACAGAGGACATCCATCCTCAGCCACACTGTTGTGAAGATTCACCAGTTAATCAGGACATTCGCTGTAGTTCAAGCTTCCCCTGTGATGACTGCAGAAAAGACTCTGCAAGCTGACAGATATGGGAACATTCTCACTAGGTGCACTCAAATGTACTAAAGCCATGTCTCAGGGCTCCATACTTCTGTAGATTAAGTAACTCTAAGCATTTTGCTGTAAATGCTTTTGATCTCATTCCATCCCTATATACTAAACTCCAGAAAGATTTATGATACCTAATAATGACTAACCCTTACTAGAAAAATAGGTTAGAACTAGGAATAATTAATTCTATATGCATAATTACAAAGTAATTGAGCCAAAGATTCAAATAATCACATTGACGTTTATTATTAAGAAGGACAATAATTAAGGACAACAATTATCATTTAACACATACTACCTGCCAGGTACTTCATGCTATACCTGATTTAGTCCTTATAAACTGAGGCTTACAAAGGCTAAATAACCTATCTAAGGTCATCTGCCATGATGGAATTCTTTTTCTTTTTGGGATTGAATTCTGACAATCTAAGAACATATTACACTCTCTCCCCTAGATCATTCCAGGAAAATGGCTGAGTTGGGCCACGAGAAAACAGAATCGAGTTTGAGTTTACTCATTAGGAGACCCATTGAGATCACATTTGTGGCAGCCTTAGGGAAACTGTAAAGTGCTCTGCAAGCACATGTGTCAGGCAGGAACATATCAGTGGGTACTGGACAGGGAGATCAGAAGCTGCAGGGCAGCCGATGCTCATGTGAGAGCAGCACCCACTTGTTAAGTTAAAGGGGTTGACGAGGCATCCTGCAATCTCCAGCTTCCTGCATAGTTAACCTTCAGATCTTTACTCGAGGTCTCGAATGACCTTTCACAGTTGAGTGGAGACTCCATTAGAGCAAGATGCTGGACAGGATGGCCTGCGATCCCAGAGGACAGAGATTTTAAGGAAAATATATGTATATTCCTAATAGGAAAAGTAGAAATTATTCAAAAGGCATCAAAAATATCCTGGAAGTCCAAACCTTATTTTTCTCTAGTCCTGCCGAAGGTGGCATGCAGGATGGAGCAGAAAGAGCTTACTCTTACACTTCCTTCACTCTTGCTACCTGCAGAATCAGAGTCCCATCATTTCTAGTAATTTCAAAAACCTAATGAATTTTTATGGGTGCTTCACACATTCTAGTGGGGATGTTCATAAGCAGGTGGTGACTTCCTGTTCATTTCACTGTGACTTAGAGGAAATGGTGCTCTCATGACTTTCATGTCAGTGGAAAGAAAAGATATGGGAGGAAGGTGGTGACAAGGATTCCTTGACCAAACTTTGGTCAGGGGCCTTTGAGCCTCTTGCCACTAGACCCGTCCTGTGGCAGGTTGGATCACTCAAGGTTATTCATGGGTCAGAGGTAAGGTTAGGATTCATCCCCCTCTGCTTGGACTCCAAGTGGCTCACCCCATCATGAGAGCATGCACTTTCGTGGGCAGGCCATGCTATTAACCAAGGTTTTTCTAAATCCCCTGCTTCAAATGAACACCACTGATACGTGGGAGCTGCAGAGACCATGCTGGGGAGTAAGGGAAAAAGAAGGAAGCAAGTCTGCCTCAGTCTACCCCACTCTACAGTAGACTGCTTGGGCCTGTGTCCTGCCTCCTCCCTCCACACTTCCTACTCCAGAAACACTCCAAATTCACAGCCCCAGGGGAGGACTCACCTGTCACCTGCAAAACACCTGAAATCATAGCACGACTCAAAATGCTCTTTATAGTTTAAAGTCAGAGAAGTCTAAGGTGATGCTGGGAGGTGCCACAGTTCCTTTTGAGCCAGGCTATGCCTGGAGGTCCCTGGATGTCCCAAACCAGGTGTCTGGAAGTGCCCCCCACCATCCATACTTACACTTCTGCTGGGAATCTGTTTTACTGGCAAACATTTCTAATGTTTTCAAAGGGAAATATTTCAAATGTGGTGGTGAAACAAGTACTGGTTTGTGACCCAAATGTTTCTGCAAATGTTTTCTTAGGCTGGGGGTATAAATGTTTACAAACCATTTGGGCAGGAAAACTGCAGTCATGTGTTTCAGTAATAGTTGCTTGGGGGGAAATCCCAATGCTACCTAGTGCAGCCAGCATGTCATTAAGAGAATGGCTCAGTGCTTTGAATTTACTCCATCCCTATATATCACACTGCTACGTACCATGTGACTGTGTAGGCATGATGTGACATTGCTGATGCATGCACTCTTGTTCTTGCCCCATCACTAGCTAACTAGTGATCACGATCATGCTACTCAACCCTATTGTACCTCAGTTTCCATATAAGGAAAGCTAAATGTGGCAGGCTAGAAAATAGATGGCATCTAAAAGCCATCCCAACCCACGAGAGAGACTGGAGTCAGGGGAAGGGGCAGTATTATTAATATTACTTCCATTTTCCAGAAAATGCAATTTGGAGGATGGAGAGATTAGGCCCCAGATCACACAGCTAATCAGCAGCAGAGCTTCGACTTAAATCTGCATCTCTTGAGTCCAAAGCCTGGAACCTTTCTATTATACTGCCCAGGCTCTCGACAATTTATCTGGTTCCCTGGCTTCCTCTGGGCCTCCATGCTAAACCACAGTGTACCCGTAGATGGTCCACATTTGTTATTTGTCCTTTCACTCTCGTTATTTTTCTAGCATGCATTGTATCACTCCATCTGCACTAAAAAAAAAAAAAAATGCTTTTGACAAGAGCACAGAGCGAGCGAGCTGGGAAATGTGGTTGACGCAGCTTTATTTCAGTGCATATTCAATTGAATGTAATAGCAGCTTCATTGTAATAAAAAGCTTTATTGTGCTTTGTAATGAAGACACAAAGCACTTAGTTGAAATCACAGTCTTTTAAGCTAATCTGCTTTATACCCTATTGCAGAGATGTAGATACAGGGAATTCAAAAGCGGTTTCTACAAAGTGATTCACTCAAAGTAGGAGGATCTCCGAGTGGGTACCTCAGTTTTGCCTGGGGTTTCTTATCTTTGCTCAGGGTTGGGCCAGGGCTCCTTATCTTTCCTCTGCTTATGGCAGGTGCTCCTTGATCTTTCTCAAGGTTTATTCTCCTCGTGAGACTGACGACTTCTCAGCAAACACCACTAGTGATATGTGTCCTTGATGGGGTGTTCTTCCTTCCTGTGCACATGCACACTCAGGCACGCCCATCATAGGCAGCTAGCTCAAGGGAGGAGAGGGAAATGAGGAGTTTAAAGCCTTTAAATAAAGATTGTAACTGTTGTTGAACTCCAAAAGATAGTGAGTAATTAAAAAGCTCTTCAAAGAATGGAATAAGACCATTAAATCCAGTTAAATAATTTTTCAGAAACACTGCAAGAGATACTTCGTGCTGTTTCGTTCTCTCACAATGAACCAAAGGAAGAATATCTCATTTTCCAAATGGAACTTTATGGAATTTTCAATAAGACCCCTCAGCACTTATCTAAATCTTTAATTAGTTCTATAATATGCTGATGATATCAAGCCTAATTAAATTTATATAGATAAGGCGCAATGAAATTCTAACCAAGTGAGCTGGAAAGCATATATTAAATAGTAAATTTAATGGTTCAACCCGATAACTACAATTTTATATCAAAAAATTAAATTCAATTTACATGTTGTATTCAAATTGATTTTGAGTGTGCAAATTATTGGAAAAATCTCTTAAATATATCAGTAAAATTGCTAATCCAGCCTGCTTAAATATCAGTTATTAATGCCTGCATTTGCAAATAAGCCACACACGTTTGCATTTTTACTGCATATAGGAAAAAATTATCTAAACCTTATGCTATTTTATTAAGAATACTAAGTGATCATTCTTTTGGCATCATGCATAAATTAGGGAGGCAAAGAAATGACTGTTGGGTATAAAGAACAGTCAGCAATTCCACACAAGGCAAGGCAAATATGATCCATACATTTGCTGACCAAAGCAGTTTTTGTTATTCTTTGGGAGTAGCAATCCTAATGGAGAAATTTGCCCTTATTTAGGACCAACTGGAAGGGAACCACCCACAAACACCTGACAGCATAATTCCAGGAAGAGTGAGACATAATGCAAAGTTGGTGGTGTTTACCCTCAGCTTGGGGAGGAACAGGAAAATACGTGGTCACCTTTCATCAAAGGTTAAAGGTAAATAACATCTCAGTGCATTTCCAAGCAGTAGGTTTTCAAGGCTATATTAGTCACCTGATTATTTAAAGACACAACCACCAATACTATAATATTTGATCAATAATAGTACCATGTGGGTTTCCACAGGTGATTGGCTGCTCTTCAGAAGCATTAGCCTTAAACATTCTTATATCTTTTTCTTTGTTGACATACACAAATATTGAAGATACTATAAATGTTATTTTCAGTGACTTCAGAATTAGCTATACCTTGGTGAAAATCTGGCAGTGACTACTCTGCCATTTTATCACGTGCTTTCCCCTAGACAAAACTTTGTCACTCTTGCACTCTTGGAGTCCATTTATTGGAAAATTATCTTTGAAATGATCAAATATCTATTCTATGTCCTCTGCTTGCATTATGGGAATACAAATAATATGCTAATGACTTCAGAAAACAGAAAGGTGAGGATCAACTGGAGTAGTTAATTGTTCCTGAGAAGGGTTAGAGGAGCTATGTGTTTTGGAGGGTGGGAAGTTTAAGAATCAGGCAGCGGAACAACAGAACAAAGGCTCGGGGGTTGGACCAGAAGTCACATGTCAGGAGGACTATGAGATCCTGGGAGCAGGTGATTCCAGCACAAACAATGAGAGAAGAAGCCAACTAGCTAGGAAAGGACAATTATTAGGGGAATTTTTATTTTAGCATAAAAAGTATGGGCTGCTGGGAGTATAACGAAGTTACTCTAAGGACTGTGCAGATGATTAGTTTAAGAGAAACAGAATTTGGAGATGATTAGTCAAATTACATCATAAAGGATGGCTGAAGGGAGGAAAATGAAGGACATGAACCTCAGCTGAGGGATTGCTGCTTTATTCCAGATGCCATAGATGAGAACCGCAAAACAGGAATAGAACTGAGACCCATTTAGAAGAAGAAGGAGTCAATGAAACTTTGTGTTCAACTGGGTGAGAAGACAGACAGATGAGCCACAGATGTTATCATCTGAAATGTGAAATCTAAAGCTAAGGGATACGGAGTGGAGCTAAGGTTCAGGTTGGCAGATCTTGAGGCTGCTTTTACAGAGAAACAAAACTGCAGTGAATGAACCCATTTGTCAGCTATTACTCTCTGAACACTTGGAGGGAGCATTGCTAGGACCAAATAAGTATCAGGAGAGAACATCAGGAGGCAGCAACTATCCGCACTTCCTTCCCGAATGAGAATGCTGCCAAGGCCGGATGGGGGCTAGCTCTGTGACAGGTGCTGCACTCTTCTCGATGCTGACTCTTCAGTGAGTGAGAGCCCTTGCGTTCTGCAACTCCACTCTGCAGTGTCCACTCCCCTGGGGCAACTGAGCAAAACTGGAGAGCAGTGGTCAGTTGTGAATGGAGGGTAACAGCGGACAGGGAGAGGCCCAGCAGGGCTACCTCTTGTCCAAGTGGAGTGCCTATTCTGACCCCAGGCTTTGTGTTCAGAATCCCAAGAATGAGAGCAAATTCAGAAGGCAAAGGGAAGGGATTTAGAATGTCAGAGCACCTTTTGAAAATTTGGTAAAATCATGAACCACCTTGCCAGAAAAAAATTCACATCTTCATAAACAAATCTTTTGATACAATTTTAAGGTGTTTTTGTATGTCTGAGGCTCCATGCACTGTAGGTTAGCATTACATGGTTTATGCTCTACATTGCACTTATACACATATGTGTACACACATGCATTCACATATCTACACAAAGACTCTTTACGACACACAACATGCCTGTGTGAGTGCATGGATACTCATCATTCATCTTCCCACGGATGTTTCCATTCTTAAGGCCTCACTCTCACTCGTTGCTATTTCTGATTAATCAGCATTTCTATTCATACCAAAAGGCAGCAGGAGACTGCCGCAATGTAAAGGTGGGTGGATCCCTGTACAGCACAGCAAGGCAAACGAAGGCAGAAGCCTCAATGTGTGCAGAAGTTGGACCACATGCTATGGCATGCATTATGTGGATACGCACGCGTATCTTTACACACTTATTTTGAGTGCTCTGAGTTTGCTGGATAAGCAAATGTGCAATTATCTTGTTTCTCAGCACCCTCACGTGGGTCCTAAGACAATCTTGTTTCAGATAAACAGCCCAGGGAGCACCCGAGAGCACCTTGCTACTGTGGATGGAAACACATGCAGATGGGAGCAGCCTGTGGGGCGCCTGCTTGGCTGCTCCTCAGTCTCCCACTGCTGTCTGGGAGGAAGAGGGCATGGGGGCCGTGAGGACAAGAAAAGAATGTA
This sequence comes from Aplodontia rufa, assembly GCA_004027875.1. Taxonomy (NCBI): domain Eukaryota; kingdom Metazoa; phylum Chordata; class Mammalia; order Rodentia; family Aplodontiidae; genus Aplodontia; species Aplodontia rufa. The sequence continues at coordinate 43,064 of PVKS010006820.1, read as the reverse complement.
AGGTAAGAAAACCAGGCAAGAAGTATCACAGAGATGAGAACAAGTTAGAAGGCAGAGATGGGAAAGAGATGTGGATCAGAAATGACAGAGAATATGATGTATGTGTTACAAGTGATTTCTCAAAAAAGTTTCACTTACCAACATAATTAAGCTCAGCACTCTAGGACAATTTAAAGCACATGCAAAATAAACTAGGGAGGCCAACAACCCTAATATCTGACTCCATGCAGTGGTTCCTGAAGAGTATAAATGTAAATATAGATGCCCTCAGTATAAACATAGCATTTTTGGAAAATATATTTACACTGTAAAGCTTAAAATATCCTGAAACTATCGAAGGCTTCAATCTGTTTATGTGTTCACTAGATCTGCATTGGAGGAGTCAGGCTGCCGCGTTTTAGGCTGCTTGTTAAAATCCTGAATCAGCCATGTAAACATTCAGCAGCGCTCAGCCGCCTGGTGCAGATGCCCCTCATCCAACAAGTTCAGACAGCCCCGACTGGCAGGTAGAGACACTAAGGGTGACTATTTTAAAACTAGAATATTGGAAATAAAAACCTCTTTTCTAAAGAACTCCTGGGCTACCACCAGGGAGTAAGAACTTGTGAAAAGTCATAGGAAGTCTTCAGTTTGTTTTGCTGTAGTGCTCTACTTTATATACTCTTTGAATCTAGAGCGACAGCTCTAAGAGCATTCATAGAAGAAACTAGAAAGATGATTCTCAGGACTAAGAAAACCTCCGAGGATGGATGGGGATAATCCACTTCTGAATCATGCCTGAAATGATGGCAGCAATGTTTACAAAGCCACAGATGCAAACGCCTTCCTGTCTCATGGCCTTGGTGGGAGAGGAGAGGAGAGGGCCTAAAAGCTAAAACCAGGCCCTCAGCTCTCCTGATGCACTCTGTGACTAACTGAGATGATACACTGGAACTTCTTTGTGCCTCCCCACCTGGGACAAGTGCTAGAGAATTTAATGATTATTGAATTAGGATCCTATAACATATTTTACCCATCATCTCACATGTTTGATCATCTGATTTCATTCTGTAATTCAAAGTGTTTCAGTGATGAAATGAAGTTGCCCTGGTCGCCCGCTGTGAGAAACAGTTGCACTCTAAGGCCTTCAGTGGCGGACCCCACGCGCCAGCTCAGGGCTGTGTGGCAGCAGCTTGCAGTCTTTGAGAAACCATCCCTGCTGGTTTTCATCTTTCTCTTGTTGTTGTATTCATGTTTCAAACGAGAGTTAAATTCCTCTGCCTTGCCCCTAATTAGACTTACTTTTCAATAATATCAACCTACTATGAAAAATATGAATACTGGCTAATAAAAACATGAAAAGTGGGGCTCTGAGAGTAGACATCCTTTGGTCCGGTACAATCGGGAGAAAAACTCTGAACAATCACCGACTTTCCCCTTGTTTTTGCACTAGGTGCTTCTGTTTGCAGTTTCATTCTAACCCTTGCAGCGGCTCTAAAGTGTACCGACGCCATCTCCATTTTATAGAGAAGGTAGCTGAAGAACTAAAAGGTTAAGGAACTTCTGGGGGTGACGCAGCCACTAGTAAAGGGTAGAGGTGGGATTCAAAATCTGCTCTGCATTTTGTTTCTACTTTACCAAAGTACAAAAGAAGGAAGTCTTGAGAAGAGACACACAATTCTTTTCTCTCTATAGAATCTATATATTTTGGAGAATGTAGAGATTACATAGAGTTGAAGCAGCTATGAATTATGTAAAGCTATTTAGTGAAAAAAAATTCACTTAGCAGCTTTGAGTATCCTGACCTTTCACATGAGCCAGCAAGAAGGAAACCCCATTTCTTTATCTCGAGGGGGAATTTCTGAACAAGGGGAACAGACAGTAACCACAGCTTTCCTGAATGATGTCTGTAAAGATCTGAGTACAGGGCTAACGCACATATCTTTTCTTTAATAGGTCTGTTAAGGGCCAATGAGACCAACAGGTGTCACGCCTGTGTTTGAGGCTTCTGCTGAGACACAGATTAGCATTTTCAGGAACCTTCCTCCAAGCGAGGCATAGCTTTCCATTTTTTGTTTTCACTGACTGCTTTAGGGGTGTGTATGTGTCATAACATTTTGACCAATAAGACATGAGAGGAAATCAGCTGAGGGACTGCTGAAATGTTTCTCTGATGATAAAAATAAAGGACCTGAAAAGGAAACACTCTTCCTCCACAGATGTTTTTGTGATGTTTGGAAATCCAGCAGCCAGCTCTGGACCACAGAGGATGCCGTGGAAGATGAAGGCACCCCCAAAAGTTCAGCCACCTTCAAACCACCCTATCTTGGACATTATTTGAGAAAAAAAATCTTTAAAAAATTGTTTTAGTAGGATGTGGTGGTGTGCACCTGTAGTCTCAGCTACTTGTAACCCCAAGGCAGGAGGATTGGTTGACCCCAGGGATTCAAGGCCAGTTTGGGCAACACAGTCATCCCATCTCAAAAAAAAGTCCCTGAACTCAGGGTTTTCTGTTACATGCTTCTCTTCTAGTAAATGCTGTTCTTTGTGATTTAAATCAACCACTCCAAACCCGATTTTAAAACCTTTCTTCCTCACTCTCTCGCTCTAGTGCCCATTCCCCAATCACCTACCTGCTCCCACCTTTTGTTCCGCTCAGCTACATTTTCTGCTTTGCTACGTGAAGGCAAACATTTACATACTGTCCTGCAAACACAGGGAATCCTCTGCGCTTTGTCTGCACGATGACTTACCAACGCCAATAAAGAATCCTGCCATTGGGTGCATGTGCGCTCAGCCAAGTGCTGAGGAAGGATTGTTTTTCCTTCTCAAAAGGGACTCTTCCAGAAGTTTGCTTTGTATGAATTATTTTCTCCAACCTGTCAATCACACTGCCTATTTTCTTTCTTGCGTTTTTTCCCCTGCCAAGAGGCCTCTCCCCAAGGGGACTCTATCCTATTACACCAATTTGGGTGGATTTTTCTCTAAGCCGGTTTCATGGCTACCCTTTCACTGTTCTTCCATGTAGGATCAAGTGTTTTTTACACACTAGGTTTTCTAATTTTTTGGTTTATTTCCTTGCTCTGCTTGAACACATCTTCAATTAGTTCCCTAGGAAGACAGGAGAAGTAAGCTTCTGCATACTTATACATCTGGAAAGGTCTCTCTTGCCCTCTGAATTGGCTGATGCCCTGATATAGAATTCTAGGCTGAAATCATTCTTCCTCAGAGCTACGAGGACATAGTTCACTATCTCCTGCCACTTTGTGCCACTGATCACATTTGATGCCAGCTGACCTTTTTATGCCCCTCCTTGGGGCTTTCAGTAAGTTTACTTTTGGCATTCTGACACTTCAAGAGGCTGGGTTTAGGTTTTTCTGTTTTTTCCTTCTCTGCCCTGGGCACCAAGAGTCTTAATGTGAAGACCTGCATCCTTGCTCAGGTTGGTAAAGCATTTCTACTATTCTACAGTTGTCTCTCCTCCCCTTCATTTTCTCTTCTCTTTTCCTGGGACTCCAATTAGTTGAATCTGAGGCTTCTATGTACAGGCAGGATCATGTTCCTAAAAACCCTGTTGTAGCGGGAGGGTGTTGTGCTTGAGAGGATGATGTGAGGTGGTGCAGAAGGTTTCTCTTTTGGGGAGGCAGATGGGATGCCAAGTGTCAGATAGGGAACCTCTTCTTCCAATCTCAGAATTAGGGTTTCACTCCAACATCCCTGACTGTCCTTAAATATTTCATAAGACACCTCTTCTAAAAATAAGTACTCTAACATTTTAGTGGGGACAATAGAAGAGTGCTGTATGGTATCTTTTCACGGGTCCTTTTCTTCAGTTTATCTTGGCACTACCACATTTGTTCAAACTGTTGATAATGAACCTGAAACTTTTCTGGGGCTCGCACCGCACATTCTAGACTGAGATTGTCTCTACTGGTTGACCTTAAACACTGTCCCATATTCTTCATGTCCTCTAGAAATCTGTTGACATCTTCTGTTTATCAGTAAGTAACTTCCAATTTGTTCTGGGTGGTGGACTCATTCCATTTCATTTCTTTGTGAAAGTTTAGTGGTGGAGTCTTTTACAGGGTGTCCTACATATTGTTTAAGCCTCTCAGGATTTGTTAAAAATATTAAAGACACTGTAGGACACTGTGAACTTTCCACATACAGCATTGACCTCAAAGCTATGGTCATGGAAGAGCAGAGAATTATTCACTTATGGCACGCAAGTGGACACAAGGTGAGGAGGCAGCTGTTGAAGCCAATCCCTATGCCACACAGAACAGTTGCCGATTGCTCTCATGCCAGAAACCAATAAACAAGAGCCCTGATGGGGACTGTATTGCCAATCCCTGAAAGTACTGAACTCTGAACTTCCAGGTTCCATCTCACTAAGAGCCCACCTGTTTCCACAGGTAGCAAGGTGATCACTGTTGTAACTTCACCAATGAGGGAGGTCTCCTGGCTGAGCGGGGGTGGCCCCCAGCTGGTGTGTTGCAGGGTGGGTGATAATAAGCAGTGGCAGTAGAGGGTGTCAGATGGCTCTGAGCCTGGCAGGGTGACAGCATCTGCACCTTGATGTGGCATGGAGAGCTGCCAGTCGGTCCCGTTAGCAGCAGGAAGATGGTGGCAGGGGCAGCAGCTTGTACGTGATGGTGATGACAGCAGCAGCAGTGAGATCAGGCTGGCAGCTGCCACTGACACCAGAGGAGCAGCCACTGGACAGTGACAGCAGCTACGAGTGCAGGAGGCGGTGTTGACAGACGCAGGGCAACACATTTCTAACACTATAATATGATATAATCGCTTTCAGAACATAGTATGTTGCTTTCTAGCCAATATGGTGAAAAGAAAAGACATCAGTATGCTTAAGATGCTGTGACAAGGGCCCTCTTCCTGATGCCAAAGTTAGAGGACCTTATGAAAGGCCTTTGTCACCATCTCCGTATCACTGATTCCGAATTTCAGTTTTGGGAAGTTAGTTTGTTTCTAGAAGGCTAGTATTTCCAGGGGGGCTGTATTCTTGGTTGTCATCAGGTGGCAATAAAGAGTCATAATTTATACTCTCAGATGGTTGGGGTTACTAGAATGATGAGACATATAGTATTTTAAATCATGACTTTATAAACTCACAGTCTACTTATTAAAATAATCATAACCGAAGGATTCAGCAACAAAAACATATGAAACAAAAATTTTCACTGCAAATACAAAAGAATTGTCGTATTTGTTTGCTGTTCTGAACTTAATGTTTCTATGATGAGTCTTTGACTCATTTTGCAGAGAAGTTCCTTCTCTGGTTGAGATATCCATCCTGACTTTGTAATCGTTATTTCTTAGGTAGCTTAGAGCAGAGTGAGTCCTTTTCTAGGATAAGAAAGTCTTCTAGATCCAGGCATGGTGGTGCTGGTCTGTAATCCCAGTGACTTGGGAGGTTGAGGCAGAAGGGTCACAATTCAAAGCTAGCCTCAGCAACTTGGCGAGGTCCTAAGCAACTAAGCAAGACCCTGTCTAAAAATAAAAAATAAAAAGGGCTGGGTGTGTCTCAGTCTTCAGTACCCCTGTGTTCAAACCCTGGTATAAGAAACAAACAAACAAACAAAGTCTTCTGACTGGGTAGAGCTGTGTGGCAGATTTTTGAACCAGTAAAATCTGTCTATACCCACCCAAGTATAATCCACCCTTCCTCTAGCTGGTTCTTTGTCTTAATTAGTTCCACAATCAACTCTTTTTTTTTTTTAAAGAGAGGGACAGTGAGAGAGAGAAAGAATCAATTTTATTTAGTTTTTCATGTGGCTTTTGTTGCTCCAACACTTCATTGTGTATGTGGTGCTTGGGTTTGAACCCATGTCCTCAAGCATGCCAGGCAAGTGCCATAACTGCTGAGCCACTGCTATAGCCCCCACAATCAACTTAATTACAAAAATAATAATTTTCCTTCCTCCCTCCCTTCCTTTCTCTGGCGATTGAACCCAGGGGTGCTCTACCACTCAGCTACACTCCCAGTGTTTTTATTATTACTATTATTACTTGAGATAGGGTCTTGCTAAATGCTGAGGCTGGCTGTGAATTTGGGATCCTCCTGCTTTAGCCTCCTGAGTAGTTGGAATTACAGGTATACTACTGTGTCCATTTTTATCTTTTAATTTTCCAATTGTAAATCTATATGAATGGAATCATATAATATGTGGTCCTTTTGATTGGCTATTAGTTAGCATAATGTTTTCATGGTTTGTCCATGTGTATCTAGCAGGTTTCAGTACTTCGAGCCTATCATAGCTAAATAATATTCCATTGAATGGATTATGCCACTTTTTCCTCATTCATTCATTACTGATGGGCGTAATGGTGCTATAAACATTTGTGTCCAAGTTTCTGGGTGGACATATGCTTGTACTTCCCTTGGGTATACAGATAGGAATGAATCTTGTGAAATTTTAACACCCTTTCTTATCTTAATCCTCTCTTAATTCTCATCACACTACACTACTTACATTATTGGGACTCCTGTGCCACATTATATACAGGTAGGAACCATATATTTTCTCTATAGCTATAGGAATTATGCTGATTATCTCTCACATACTTTTAGTACATGAATGGAATTACAGATCCCTTGCTAATCTCTCATAACCACCTCAAAACAAAACCTTCTTTAGGAAATGCTTCAGATATTGAAATGGTTTAACATATATGCTTTATGCTTGGACATGGCTATACTTATTAAGCAAATCTGTGGCAAGAAGCCCCCAGTCATAGATAGTTCCAAAGATACTTCAAAAGGACTACCAGCATGCTACAGTGAGGAAGACGCTTAATATACAATCAATGAGGGTGATATCAAATAAGACATCTTATGTGAAGAGGGCATATCATCCCTTGCCATGAAAAGGACTAGCTACCGGGTGAGCATCTTGGTCTACACACCATGTGCTTCCTTTAACATATGAAAAGAAACCACTAGGTACATGTCCCGTGATCTCTCCCCACTCCCCAGAAAGGCCACTGGGTCTCTCTCACATCACTGCATTAGGTATACCAACATAGCTAAGAACATTCTTTCAAGGCAGTCAGCAGACATCCAAATTAGACCAGGAAGGAAAGAAGAATTTGAAGATTATGTGGAAGTGGTCCCAACACTGACCTCTTGTTAAGGTTTGAAAGAAAGATGTCCCCCACAAGCCCAGTATGTGAGGCAGTACAAGAAGGCTGAGAGGTGAAGTAACTGGGTAATGAGAGCCTTGACCCAATCAGTGAGTTAATCCCCTGATAGGGATAAATTTGGTGGTAACTGCAGGCTGGAGAAGGTGGGTCATTGGGGGTGTGTCTTTTGGGGGGTATATATTTTATATCTGGGGTGGAGTTTCTCTCTCGGCTTCCTGGAGCCATGCCTTGATCCACTTTCCTCAGCCACGCTCTGATGCCATGATGTTCAGCCTCACCTCAAGCTCCAAGAAATGGAGCCAGCCACCTATGGACTAAAACCTCTGAAACTATGAGCCCCCAAATAAACTTTTCCTCACTAACATTGTTCTTGCCAGGTCTTTTGGTCACAGCTGTGGATAAAGCACCTCTGCTCATTTCCACAATGGTCAGGGGTACAGATTATCCCTTTCACCTGGTATTTTAAAAGGACATTTCTACACTATAATCAAGAACTATGGGGCTCAGGAAAAGAACTTGTGCACCCTGGGGAGAAATCTTCACTGGAGGCAGGAAACACTGGAGGCACCTGGTCAGTGCTTGGCAAGGAAGCTGACAATGCTCATCACCCAAGCTGGACAGTGGCCTCATTCCCTGTGGGTGCCAACAGAGGAGCCCAGCCACCCTCCATGCTGGGATGACCTAAGGACTCTGTGCTCTCTGAAGATCTGACTTTCTGCTCTTTAGTAGCAGAAAAAGTCTCCCATAGTCTCTCATTCTCATATAATCACAGTTCTTACATTTTGTTTTGACTTAGAGTTTAGTAGAATTTAGATAGTAATTGATTGTGTTATGGTTTCTACTTTAATTTTCATAAGAAAAGAGATCGAGATTGATGTAGGCAGAGCAGATATTTATAGCTAAGAGAGAGCACAGCAATATCAATATCAAAAGCTAGTAAAACTAATAATCTGACTGCATTTGCTCAGTAACAAGGACGTGAGGAAGCGTACACAGTAGTGGAGTCATAATGATCGCCGTGTAGGAGTTTTGTTTGTATGAAGTATCTGCAGCTATACTACCGTAGTCAGCGCAGGCAACAGCGCAGCGCGGTGGGCGTGGCTAATACCATACCCCTAGGACTGCATTACAGGCAGGGAGAGGGCTCCAGCCACACAGGACGTTAGGAACCCCTTCTCAGGGTGCCTCTCACTGTTCTGAGAATGGGACAAGGTGGGGGCTTCTGCCATCAGTCTGCAGGAAGCATGGAGATCTTAGGAGGCAGCCCCATTCAGAGGCAGAAAGCTGGGTTCCAGGCCCATCAGGGTCACTACTGACAGTCATTCCATCTCTCACACTCAGCATCCTGCCTGTGGAAGGAAGGGGCCAGATGGCACTGTCTCACAGGTCCTATTTAAAGTAGTCCTTGTAGGTTTTGGACAATACGACCTAAGTCATCCGAGGCGCCAGGGACTCACTTTCCAAACTCTACACTTAACTCAGCCTTCCACTGCTTTCTCCGTCACCAAGCCCACGTACACCATTAACTCGGCTCAGGCAATTCTGCTTTTGTGGCTTTTCTCTTCATATTCTCAGTTCTTTTGCTACTTTTCTCAGAGAGACTGGGGTGGCAGGGGGAGACAGAAACATGGGGGAGCAGTGCATTTTCTTAACTCATGAGAGTGGGGTGAAATTAACTCACATTCATGGAAACCTTCAGCAACAGGACAAACAGGAACAAGGTTACTATTATTTATGGTAATTTCATCATGTATTGTTCATCAAAGTGTCAGAGGACAACAGATAAATATACATTTTTTAAAAAGATTTTTTTCTTTGATAGCAATCACCTTGAAATTTTTATTTTTGTGTAAGATCACAAATACAAAAGCACCTATTTATCACAAAAATGGTTAAAAAATTTATCTTAGAACCAATCAAATCTGCCGGGTACAGTGTTGCACACCTGTAATCCCAGTGACTTGGGAGGCTGCGGTAGGCAGATCACAAATTCAAAGCCAGCTTCAGCAACATAGCAAGGCCCTAAGCAATTTAGGGAGATGCTGCCTCAAAATAAAAAAAAAAAAAAAAAAAAAAAAAAAAAAAAAAAAAAAAAAAAAAAAAAAAAAAAAAAAAGAAAGAAAGAAAGAAAAGAAAAATTGGAGAGAGGAGGCATGGGATGTGGTTCAGTGGTTGAGCACCCTGGGTTCAATCTCCACTACCAAAACAACAAAGAAACAACAACAACAAAAACCCCACATTAAACACAGAACCAATCAAATATGAAACTACAGTACAACATACCTATTGTCAAAAAACTATTTTCTTAGAGGTTTGGTTTTAGGAGAGAAGAAGCACCTCACCTTCTGTCTTTTAAATAGCATTTGGTTTCTGAGAAGGTAACCTTTCCTCTGCCGATGACATCTCCTTTCTTCTGAATCTTACCTCTTTCAAAGCACAGCTCAGAAACTGCTTCTTCAACATTGTTCTCTAATGATTTCAACCCACTTTAAATAATGACCCTACAGCATCTCTAACTCTTCCTGTGAAAACGTCCCTCCATTATTATTTTTAAATGTCTGTTGTCTTCAACACATGATAAACTCAGGACTTCACGGTCGGCACCACTTATCAATTACTTAATCGCACTCCTGTAGCAAGTGCTGGTAGGAGGAGTGTTCATATCTTTTTTCCTGTTTATCTGCCCCTTTTCTTTGGGGAACCAAGACTTCCTTATTTCTGGAAAGTGTCCTGTGAGGTCCTAATCAACCCTGCACAACAGCTGGGGACAGATGATCTGGATCATCTAGAATGCTCCATTCCTCTTGACCATAGCAATTGGCTCAGAAGTGGACAGAGCCCACCAAGATACCCCCAGGAGACTCACTCTTTGCGTTAGGAAGAGAGAGGGTCTCTCCTCCCCTAACATCTCCAGCTAGGAGTTAAGCTTGGGCTCTCTTTTGCCCCCATGCAGAGACAGGCTATGTAATAATAAAGCCAAGTAGATGCAGATAATGTAAGAGCTGGAGGAAGAAAAGGAATTGCACTGACATGGCTTGCATCCTTGGAGAAAGGCAAGTGTAGAGCCAGCTCTCTTGAAAGTGTCAGTCCCATGATTTAAAAAGAAATTTCTTTTGATTTAAACTAGTTTGGATTAGGTTTCTGTTTCTTGAAACTGTAAGAGTCTTGAAAACTACATAGGCTGTCTACTCTTATCAGACACTGAATTAAGTACATCTCTCCTGAAGCCTGTCCAAAGAAGACATCCCCTAATGAGGCATGTCTCCCATTATGCAGGACTTCATGCAGTCCTCTCCTGTGTTAAACCTGACTAGCCCTGTGACTTGCTTAATGGATGTGACAGAGGTGATATTGTGCCAGTTAGGCCAAAGTCTTAGAAGGGTGTAGTATCTTCTACTTTCATACTTTTGGTAGTCTTACATCCCCATGTAAGAAGTGTGGCTACCCTGATAGAGAGATCACATGGAAAAGCTACACGGATGGGGACACTGTGAGAGTTCATGGAGAGGTCGGGGGTCCAGTCATCTTGGCATCCCAGCAGACACTAGCCTTCCAGCTCTTTCTACCAGCTCTCCAGACGAGTGAGGAAAGCTGTGTGGGATGTTGGAGGCCCAGCTACCATCAGCCTGCAGCTATGTGAGAGACCCCAAGCAGTCCAGAGTAGGGCTTTGCAGCTGAGCCCCTGTCAATCTGCTAAATCAAGAGAACTAAAGTAATGGTTGTTTTAGGTATTAAGTTTTGGGATGATTTATTACACTAAAATATATAACAGAAACCAATGTGTACATCTAATAATTAAGTTTTCTCAGATATGGATGATCAACCTTCAGGGAATACAACTCAGCCAATTTTCCTTTCTCTTTAAAAAATGAAAATTCTTGATAGTTATTTAAATATATTATATAATTGGGCAAGATAAAGAGAGAGGATGTGGGTCAAAAGTTTACTAGTCATGCATAATAATGAACGACTAGATTTTCTGTCTGTGTACCTACGTATGTATGCAACGGTCTGGGTTCTAAGTTGCAGAGAAGACATCATTCAAAAGATAACTTGCAGTTCTAGGAGAATGAGATTTGGAAAGTGAGCAGAAATAAGCAAAGCTAGGCAGCAGCTGGGACCACAGCCAAAAGCACTCCAGAATCACTCCTCAATGACATTTTCATGAAGATACCACCACTGCTGCTGCGAAACACACATCACCATGTCTTGCTCTGCTGTCAGCAGCACTGGATGTTGGCCATGCCATGGCCACTGCTGCTGCCACCACCTGAGGTCAGTGGAAGCTGTCACCACTGTGCCATTGCCTCACACGGTTCTCCAATGTCATGTACTCCAAGGCCCCAGCTCCCTGCTGACAGCTCTGAGAGGCTGCATTTGATGGTTAAGGCTGTCCTCCACCTGGACTTCCATATTATTGTGCTGGAAGGTGAACTCTGCCTCTGCCCAAGTCCAGATGGTGGGGAATTCCCTAAACACAAATTCAGAAGCAGATAGCGGAGGTATGACGAAGGTCAATCATATATTGCCAGCGCAATATCTTGTGAAAGGAGTTGATTATTGCTAGAACAAAAAGACTACCTTCTTGCTTTCTTCTCCTTTTTGAATATTTTCAGCCAATTTCTAAAAAACACACTGGCTTCTAAAGTCAACTTCATCAATCAGCATATTACTACCATTGTGGGAGTTCTACCAATCAACATTCCAGGGAGTGAGGCTTCTCTTGGCAGAGACCACTCTGGTCAAGTTTTTTTTTTTTTTTTTTTAAAGAGAGAGGGACAGTGAGAGAGAGAGGGAGAGAAGGAGAAAGAGGAGAGAGAGAGAGAGAGGGAATTTTATTTAGTTTTCATGTGGCTCTTGTTGCTCCAACACTTCGTTGTGTACATGGTGGTGCTGGGGTCCTCTCGCATGCAGGGCAAGCACTGTAACTGCGGAGCCAGCGCTCCAGCCCCTCTGGTCTAGTTTTATTCCCTGACTTGCACACCCTCTAACCCTGCTGCCATGCCAAGCGTCTGTGATGCCCCACATCCCTTCTTGTCTCGTTTGGGCCCATCAGTGATGGCAGTCACCCTTAGACAGGTCTTGGCTGTTGTGCTAAGTTCCTTTCTCATAATCTTTTGGCTTTCTTTTGTTTATCCCTGCTGGCTTACTAAGCAATACCGCCTTTCAGTTTCTCTAAGGGATGATGAAAAGCTATCACATATACTCCCTTCATTCAAGTCCTTTCAACTCAGCACCCCATCACCACTGTTTAATAGAGTCAATAAAAACGTTGAGGCAGTGGTATATCTTCTTGGAATACAAATGCATTATATTGTCATAAACTGCACAGCATGATGGCTAACCTGCAGATAGGCCTGGCTTTGGATCAAGTCCTGTCATTTACTACTTGTGTAGACCTTCGGCTACTTAATCTTTCAGAGACTCCATTTTCCCATTTGTAAAATAAAAAGGCAAACACCTAAGAACACTGGGTTAGTGTAAGCATTAGGAGATTAAGCATTAGGTGATTTGTACAAAGTGTGTGCTTTATATATAGTATCATTAATGTTAACAATAAAATATTAAATAATTATTTTAAGCAATTTGCTGTTACTGCCCAGTCTTAAAGGAAAAATGAAAGGCTATGATAATTATAATGACAGCAAAGCTCCATAATACAGTACGGAAAGGAAATAAGGGGTCAGAGTTAATCAGATATTCTCGCTTACACTGATATATAGTACTGAATCATCAGTTTTCAAAGACAGAACACAGTAACATCTACATAATGCTACAACTATCCTAAATGTAGCAGTATCCTTCCTGATGACAGATAGGGTCTTCTACACTCAGGGGCAAACATCATGAATCCCAATTACCATTGCAATGACAAAGCATAGAAGGCCTAGTTTGTATGATTTTCCATAGCAAAGAATTATTGATAAGCAATTCTCACTGCTTTGATGCTGGGTTTTAAATATAAATAATTGTTCAAAGGAAATGATTAGTATTGGGAAGGGGAAAACAACTTATTCTTTTAGGAGACGAACAGATTGGTCTTAGAGATTAAGCAAATGTTTGAAGTTAAGAGTTTATAATCACTCACTGATCAGGAATGGATAAGACAGATTAGACAGAATAGGAAAACAGTATTAATATTAATCAGTTGAACTGAAAAGAAATATGACTATGCAAAGTTCACATTTTAAGGGGTGGGCCAACCTCAGTGCAAGGGGCATTATCTCTGTGTGGTAAGACTGCAAGCTGACCACTGCATATGCCTCACTCATTTCCACCTGACAGTTGCCAGAAGGAAGCGTCCTTCTCATTGTTCAGGTGAGTAAACATTGAGATTGGTACGACCCAAGCGATCTTCACAGGTCCCATTGGAAGGAAGGGACCCCAGGAAAAGGGCTGCAGCTCTTATTGGAAAACTGCAGGTTTGTCTTGTTTTTGTTCTTTTTTAATTCTAAAAAGGGGAAAAGAGCTCTTGTAGACTGTGGCTTGAGGGCCCATAATTTAAACATATGCCATTGGAGAGAAGGAGCCTCAGAATGCCTGAAAGCCAATTCTCCCCTCTATACAACATGCAGTAAATATTTAAGGCTCGTTAGAGGAACTGGCAAATAGATGATAGCCAATAGCTACAAAACTTAACTAAGGCAATCAGCTCCCTGGCAGACATATGCTTCTCTTGTTCAAATGTTGCTTATGTGTCATTATCATTTCAATACGTATATCCCTGGAGAACTATGAAACCAGGAAATGAAAAAAGCCAAACTTCTGAAAACCGAAAAATAAAAATTCTCCCATGCTCTGTAATTAAAGTTAACAAAAGAAACAGACTGCCACATACATGAACCACTGAGAAGCTAAAGCTTCAAATGACTGATTCACCGCTGTAAGTAATTACTTTGTTTTCCACAAACATTTGAAACCTATTATTACTTTCACAGCAGCACACGTCAACAAAAGACTGTCACCTGAGGGAGCAATGGGGAACAGGGCTGTAATTAATTTCTGGTCAAATATATCATGAAGGTTTTAATGTTGTCAATAAAAGGCTCTAGCCACTAAAAATTTCCAACCTTTCCCTCTGTCCTCTGTCCGGAGTACCACCAAAATGTTTAATCAGCGTCTTTGAGAAGCAGATTGCCTGAAGGGGAATGAGAGGCAGGGCTAATGCCTGCTGGAAGGTGGGCGCCATTGATCCACTCCTTCCCGCCCATGCGTATCAAGAGAGAGAAAAGTCAATCAAGAGCCAGCCTCTCCTACCCCCACTTGGTTTTCTGTCTCGTTTGACTCCCATCTGCAATTGAGAAAAACAGAAGGCGCACAATTCTTTAGAGGAATTTAAACATGTAGATGCCGGGCAATGGAAATCATTATAGCAGCAACTGAAGCCTATATCTTTAAAGGTTAGAACACAAAGATTAAGAGTGCCTCCAGGAAAAAGTGAAATGGCTGATCGGAATAAAACCTTTCCATCAACTGGAAAAGCACAGCACAGCAAAGGAGATGAAGAGCTACAGCTGATGTGACATTTATGCTTTTGAGTACCTGCATGTTTATTTTTTTGAATTGCTACTCGGAGCCTTAGAAGACCTTTATAGGTCACGCACCAGCAGTAGCCAGTTTCTATCTCTATCTGTCTGTCTTACTTGTCAGTATGTGTGGTGAGCAAATGCTTCAAGCATGATCCTTCCTGACTCTGAAAAGAAATGAGCCCATGTTACTTCCTTCTTCATTCATCCATTCATAGACACATGCGTTAGTTGTGCGGACAGTTGGCAAATACTAAAATGTGCTATGTATTGTGTATCTCAGAGAGCTCTGCAATATGGATTGTAGCTAATTTCCTTCCTTTTGAAAAACTTTTCAGTGATAGTGCCTTTTGCGAGCTAGAAATAGGGCACCAACTCTCTCAACCCCACCTCTGGCACGACGTAATGGGACTCTGGGCAAGTCAAATTTGCAACAGACCCTATGGCTGATGTTCTATTCAAATTTATTTTATACATGAGGAAATGTCAGCCAAGAGAGTTAAAATGATTTGCTCAAGTTCATGTAAAGATTAAGAGTGAAATCTGTTGTTTAACCACCCGTTAGACAAATGAAATACAGATGCTCCTTGACTTAGGATGGTGTTATGTCCTGATAAACCCATAGCAAACTGAAAATTACTGTAAGTTGAAAATATGCTTAATACACCTAACCAACGGAACATCATAGCTTACATTAACATGCTCAAAACTCTTCACATTAAGCTACAGTTGACTGAAATCATCTGATACAAAGCCTATTTTATATTAGAATGCCAAATATATCAAGTACTTATTGAATAATTTATTGAAATTGAAAAGCAGAATTGTCAAATGCATGAGGCCCTGGGTTCAATTCCTAGCACCAAATTACCAAACCAAAACAACCAAACAAACAAAAACAGAATTGTTGGTTGGGTACACTTACTTACAATCATGAAGTTGGATATATAAGTCAGGGACTTTTTCTGCTGTTTTGTTTGTTTACAGTGCTGGAGATTAAACCCAGGCCTAATTCCTGCTAGGCAAGTGCTCCAACAGTGAGCTATAGTCCCAGCCTATTACTAGCTGGGGACTGGCAGTTCACTCCAGACTTCCAAGAATACAGTCCGACTCTGCCTCAGTTTCTATGTATACAAACTAAAAATAATAATGATGACTGATTTACCAGGTAGTTTCAATGAAGACTGTATTTAAACCAGAAAAATTCTTTCAGGTTATTCTTACTTTTACTTCCTGCAGCAGGAGAAAAAGCAAGAATAAGGTGTTTAAAGGAGAACAAGAGGCTGGAAGCACAATGGTGTGGATATTGTGTGAATTTCAAAGCACATGAGTTAGGCCTGCATTTCTCCAAGTGTGTCTAATACTGACCAGCATCAGGATCTCCCGGGCATCTGTCAAACTGCAGATGACCAGGCCCCATTTTTGACTTTGAAAATCAGAGTTTTTAGGGATGGAGACAGACTTTCTAATTAAAACAAGTTCCCCAGGAAAGGATTATATCCTCTTGCCTTTGGATACCACTTGGTTAAGCTGCTTATTGTCTTAAAAGCACAGGTACGTGAATTTGGGATTGACTCTTAGGGCCTGCCAGTGATGGGGATGAGCAAGTGCTAGCCTAAGCAGTGGCCTGGCTTCTAGCGGGTGGACTTGGAGTTAGGTAAGTGCTACTTCTCCACAACAGTTGTGTGCAACGTCAGCAAAGATCAACAAGCAACACAGAGCACCTATTGGTTGAGCAAAGCTAGCCCTTAAAACACAGGCCAGGGTATCAGGAATCTGCAAACTCTCAACGTACTAAGTTAATTAACACTGCAGCCATCAGAGCTTAATGGAAATCAAGGGATTAAGACACACAATCAGAAAAAATACAGAAAACGAAAATGTTTGCGAACTAAGAGTCTAATTGAAAAGTAAAATTATATTTTAATTAAACAAAGTAAAATAAAGACCAAATATTTACCAAAACAATGGTCTTACTTCACATGAGTAAGAGTATACATGGACTTTGGGCTCTGGATAACCTAAGTTTGAATCCTACCTGTACTATGATGTAAATTGGGAATGTATCCAACCTCTTTCAACTTTTGCTTTTTCATGTATACAAAGAGATAATTACTGCTAAAGACAGAGTTTCAAGGGAGACTCAGTGAATCAATGTAGATTATGTACTGAGCTCAATTATATAATCGTAATAGTAACCACTCTTACAATGGTAATATATCACCATCATCATCATCAAGGAAAGTAACCAGTTTATGCCTCTAGGATCATTTACGCTACAATTACTTGCTCCTAGGAGTTGTTCTTATTTTTGAAGAAGCAGTTTAGAGTCAAAATCTAAAAGGCTAGGTACAAGAATTAATTCTTGTTCACCTATTTAAACTATTTCCTTTGGATTGAGGATGCTCTCTGAAACACATGAAAATTTGTACATACCAAACATACTTTGAAGCCCAAATTCCATTCATAAGTACTTTAGAGCATTATGAGCTTATTAATGAAAAGGAAAAAAGAGAGAAAAAAACTATAAAATATCCAGAAACCAAAACAAGCATACAAACAAGCTACAATAATGGCAGCTAGTCATAAGGATTTTTAAGTCTAAAAGATAAGAAGATGGGAATGAATATTTGACATATAATAAGATATTATTTTAAGAATACAGAAAAGTAGGAAAAAGTGTAATCAGGAGAGAAACTGATGCAGGTAGACCACAGGGAAGGGCTGGGGAGTGGGTAGAAGGGACTGTGGCCTGCCTTCAGCACCCTGGTCTTGCTCTCTGTAGAGGGGCAGAGGATGTTAAGTGAAGCAGGAGGGCGGAATGCAGAGGCATTTTCTGCGTTCTCTGGGAGAGACAAGGCAGGAGGAGCTGGGTAGGAAGTCTGGTCTGTAAGTCTGCTGGTATAACTGTCACAACTGGCCTTGTTTCCTGCTTTAAGCACACACATTTCAACACTACATCTTTCTTTAGAAAACCAGAAAGGGCAGATACTAGTCTTAAGTTTTTCAGTGTGAATTCTAATAGTATCAGTAAATGACCAGTCTTGGGCTTTAATCACAACCAGTTTAATGTCTTTTCAGTACAATGCAGTCCTTCCTTGGCAGAAAATAGCCTCGGTGGGTAGGTTAATTTAATTTCCTAACTATGATGACTGCTGAGGTATTGCAGGATATATAAATAGCACAACTTGATGAGAGATTTTGGACAAGTCACTTCTGATTTCTGTTCCTTGGGATCTTTATTGGATAATAATAGCACCTGCCATCTATGCTAATATTTAAATCATTCCAATTCCAGCAAATATGTTACAAAGGAAAGATGGCCACTATCTGCCAGTGATCTTGAGGAACCCTAAATTATACATTGGCATTATATATGTACAAGGTATGGTGACATTAATTGAGTATAATCAAAAGAAATCTTATTTAATGAGATATGTTTATGAGAAATCAAACATCAATTACAGACACATATTTTTCTAAGAGGCTGTAATTCCTCATTGTTCTAGGATGCTTGGTGGAGAATACATAGTCTAGTTAGGCATACTCACTTGGATTCGAAGAGCCCTAATTAAACAATTCATTAGAAAACAATTGTTACAATATATTAGGCCTACTATGAATATACTAAAAGAACAAAAGGATATAAGAAGGAAGTGGTACAGGTGGAAATAGGGTAGCAAACTCAAATGAAGGTTTAATTATATATAACATTATTGAAATAGGTTTATAAAAGATCTTTAAGAAAATTCTGTTGGAGATCAAGTCATACCCATTTTTATTTTATCATTAAATTGTATTAACCAGTGTATTTCCATCTACCAGGCAGCAAAAGCTATTGAACTTACACATTTGCCACTAAACTCTGGGGCCTAAGAAAATTAGGGACAGCTTTTTATCACCATTAAATCCAAGACATTTATCAGAATTTTTAGGGGGCATCATTGAAAGACCTTTTCACAGCAGATAAATTTTTTCTTGTGAAACTAATCACAAATCCACATGATTAATTATCTCGAGTCAGGAATCTGGAATATTACAGGTCAAGCTTGGAAAGACAGATAAGACCAATGGCAGAATGAAGCCAGGAAAACTAAACTGAGAAAAGGATGTAGAAAATACTTTTGTTTCTTTCTCTGAAACAGGACTGATCTTTTGGAAAGGCAGTCTAAGACAACTGTATCTGATGGGTGGGGGCATTTCATATTTTCAGCCAAGTCAACTCTGCAGTCTACTTCAGGGGCAGTGCCCGTCTTTGAATTCAGAAGAGATGGGGATTCAGACCACAGATATTCATCTGTCTGGATGTCGGTGGGTGTTTCCAGTAGGTGGCAGTATGTCATTGCTAATCCTACTCTATCAAGCTACACCCTGGTCACTCCAAATAGGAAAACATAACCTTTCCTGCAGATAACAAAAGTAATGCTCCTGTGCAAGAAGTTTGTAGAAAATAAGTGAACACGAATAGCTCCCCTGGGAGGAATTCGACATTCTCAGCCATGCCAGAGATCATTCCTGGCCTTAGAGAAGGCGCAAGGTCATGGATAAAGTAGGGTCCAAATGAATCTGCTGAGTTTCTACGCTGGCTTCACCACTCGCTGTGTCACCTTGAAGAAGGTATTTGGATAGCTGACCTCCAAGAGGAGCTGGAGAAGTTAAAATGAGAAAATGCTTTCATTTATTGGGAAGAAAGATGTGACCTCAATTTACAAGGAAAGCAGCATTTCTGCCCAGGTGGCAATGGAGCCAGACGCTGTGGTCTTTTGGACATCATCCCCTCTGGCCCTGGTTCTATGGGGACTTTCCTTCACTTCCTCTTCAGGGTTCTCCCTTTTTGTGCTCTTCATGGTTGGGTCTCTCCTACAGGATTGTTCTGCATTGAGCGTTTATTTTCCTTTATGGGTTCAAGCAAGTAGATGCTGATGATTGACCAGATCTTCTTGTTCTATCCTGGGTCTTCCTCAAGCTCCTAGCTTACGTTCCCAGCTCTGTACTAGACATCTCCACCCAGAAGTTCCCCAGGCATTCTGCACTCACCACAGCCATGAGGATCACGCCTACTGCTCCTTCCTTTTGTAGGCATGTCCTGCTTGACATACTGAGGCCCTTGTCAGACACTGGAGTCTTCCATCCTGACTCCTCCCCCTCCTCCTTTACCTTCACAGTTCAATCTTCAAATCCTGCCAGTTTAAGCTCCTTCAAAATTCTCAAATCTGTGTCCTCCTTCCTTCCCAACACTGATCCAATTCAGGCACTATAAATCATTCTTTTAAGAACTATTTTCCAGATGGGCCTCAAATCCATGTCCTCACTAGCTGCTGAAAATGACCCAGTTGGAATACAAATATGACCACTTCACTCCTCTGCTTAAAAATCCTTCTGTCACCTACAGGATAATGTTCAAAGAATTGTATCATTCCACTAGTATTCATTGAGTTTCTACTACATACTGGTCCAGGGCCTGGGGCTTTCATACTAAATATAAAAAGAACCTCTGCCTAGGGAGCTCCCATTCTACTTGGGGTTGGGCAGATAAAGAAACAAATACATAAAGGTAAAATATATTAGATATCTGATAAGTAAAAATAAATCAGGGTAAGGAGAATTATGAGTGCTGGTGGGGGCAGGGTTGGGGGGCAGTGTGTTTTAAAATTGGAGGAGAGGTGGCATTTGTAAACTAGCTAGCTCCCTAAGTTAGTACCCTAAGCTAGCTCTGGATTCCCCTCAGGTCTCATCCTTCAACAATCTCTTGAATATCTGCTCCACTCGCTCTGCAATGTGGTTTCTGTTTGAAATGGCTTGATAAGTTCAGTTAGTGGTAGGATTAAGCATCATCTCATCCAAAAATTCTTTCTTGATGGCTTACCTTTCAGGACAGCTTAGGGAAACTGAAAAGATGAGCCAGATATTTCTTTAAAAAGTCACCCCATTAATGTCAGTATAAAGCTTGAGCTACTCATTTTTTGACATGCAATTTAGGATTTTTAAAGCTCAACCTTTTTTTTAAAGAACAACTTATTGCAGTATAATTCACATGCCATATAATTCACATATTTAAAGTATACAATTCAAGGCTGTGGTGTGTTCCTAGGATCATATAGCCATCAGCACTATCTTTTTTTTTTTTTTAAAACATTCATCATTTCCAAAATAAATAAATCCTGGATTCATTTTCCCATTTCTGTTCAACCTCCCACTCTAAGTAACCACTAACCTATCGTCTATCTCTATTAATTTGCCTATTTTGCACATTTCATGTAAACAGCAGTGTACAATGCATAGTCTTTCATGATTAGCTTCTTTAATTTAACACAACGTTTCAAGGTTCTTCCATGCTGTACTGTGTGTCAGTACCTCTTCTCTTCTTATAACCAAATATTATTCACTGTATGGTTTTACCACATTTTCTTCATCTATCAGTTGACTAGTGTCTAGATTGTTTCTACTTTTTGACCACCATCAATGATGCTACTGTTAGTATTTGCATAGACACTTTTTATACCAGCATGTTTTATTTTCCTTGGGTCCAGGAGTGAGATTGCTGGATCATATGCTAACTCTATGTTTAATGTTTTGAGAAAATGACAAACTGTTTTCCAAAGCAGTTTCACTATTTCCATTCCCATTAGCAACAAGTGAAGATTCCAGTTTTTCCACATCCTCACAAACAATTCATTGGTCTATTTTTTTTAAATTGTTGCAATCCTGGAGGTTGTAGAATGCTGTCTATTGGGGTTCTAACTTTTACTTCCCTAATAACAAATGATATTGAACATATTTTTCAAGCTCAAGGGGTTACCAACAAGCATGTCTTCATTAGACAATGTCTATTCAAATCTCTTGCCTAATTTTATTAATAAACTTTAATTTTTAGAATAAAGATTCACAAAAAATTGAGAATAAAGTACAGAATTTCCACATAATTCACACCCAATTTCTCTGCTATTAGCATTCTACATTAGTGTGGTACACTGGTCACAACTAATTAACCAATACTAATACATTATTTATAACTGGAGCCCACGGTTTGTTTGGCTTCTTTAGTTTTTATTCAAAGCTCTTTTTCTGTTCAGATTCCAGTCTGGATACCATAATACCTTTGGTTGTCGTGTCTCCTTGGCTCTTCTTGGCTGTGATAGGTTCTCAGACTTCCCTTTGATGATTTTGACAATTTGGAAGAGTACTGATCAGGTATTTTATAGGATGCCTTTATTGGAATCTCTCTGAAGTCTTTCTCATGATTAAACTTGGGTTTGGGTTTTGGGAAAGACAATCATAGAGGTCAAGTGCCATTTTATGGTATATCAAGGGAACATACTATCAATATGGTTCATGCATGCTGATGTTGACCTTGAAAAAAGAGAAGTTGCCAATCTTGTCTTTTATATTTCACACTATACTCTAATCATGTTTGTCTGCCCTAATCACATTAGACCCTAGTCCTTAGTAGAGGAGGGACAGGCCTGGTCCTAAATATACCATGTGAAGCTTATTCCAATTGTACATAAGTTGTACAGGGAAGATAAAGGGTTGCAAAATATTTTAGGCCTCATCAAGACCACTATGGGGCAGTTCTGTCTTGAGCTAATTTAACACAGCAGCAGGATTTCATACAGGTAAAAACCCTTACCCATACCCTACCCTCCACACTTCAAATTCTCCACCGGCTTTCCAGGATGTAACCCTCGCTATTATCTTCCAACTTACTGGCTATATCCTCTCAAATCTCTCTGATACCTTGTCTTCAGTGCTCTAGCATGTCAACAGCAGGACACTTTTTTTTTTTTTTGGTACCAGGGATGGAACCCAGGGGTGCTTAACCTCTGAGCCACATACCCAACCCATTTTATATTTTATTTTGAGACAGGGTCTCACTAAGTTGTTTAGGGCCTTGCTTAGTTGCTGAGTCTGGCTTTGAACTTGTGATCTTCTTGTCTCAGCCTCCAGAGTTGCTGGGATTACAGATGTGTGCCACTGTGCCTGGCCGAACACTGGGGTACTTAAGGCCCAATTCTCACACGGCTTCTCTTCTTCCTCTACTTGCATTCCCATCAAGATCGCCTCTCTCCTCCTTTCTCATGGCTTTAGATCCCATCTATATGCTGATGCTCCCCACACTCTATACTTTTATAGCCAGTTCTCTCCCTTTAAAAAATTCTCTATTTAGATGTCTCAGAAGCACATCAAATGTAATGATGCAAACAGAAACTCTTTCAAATCTCCTCCCTATCTTCCCCCTCTGCCTTCTACACACGCAACTGGCCTCATCCATGGTCTGGCTCATTTTCATCTCAGTTCATCAAAACCCCATGCTTTGGGGCTGGAGCGGTGGCTCAGCGGTTACAGCACTTGGCTGGCATGTGCAAGTATGCAAGTTCAAACCCCAGCACCACGTACACAACAAAGTCTCAGAGTAACGAAGGCAACATGAAAAGCTAAATAAAATTGATTCTCTCTCTCTCTCTCTCTCTGTCCTGCTCTCTTAAAAAAAAAAAAGAACCCATGCTTTGCGTGCTCAGAACCCTGTCAAGCTTTGCTTTTATAACTACCTACACTGATCTCTTCTCACCCTCTCCATTGCTATTATTTTGGTTTGAACGTCACTGTCTTTGCCTAGATGATCACTGTCATAGTCTTTTAGTGGATCCTTCTGTTTCTGTCCTTGCCTACAACCTCTCCTCCCCAGGGCTCTGTTTTTTCAATGTGGCAGCCAGAGTGATTCAATTATGGTCCTCTTCCACCTCAAAGCCTCAAATAGCTTCCTACCGAGTAAACGTCAATACCAGTACAATAGCCTCCAAGGTCTCAGCCCTTTGGATTAAGCATCAGACGTCATCTCATTTTCCTTTGCCCACTTCTCTATGCTGGCCTTTCTACTGTTTTCAGATGTCTTCCCTCTGGGTCTTCACCCTTACAGACCCTTCCCTGGTATGCACCAAATGGCTCACTCCTACTCTCTCAAGTTTTTTTCCTTAAAGGTTACCATCTCATTAAGGATTTCCACAAACACTAAAATTTCAGATTACCTTTCCTAGCCCCTGGAAAACTCTAGTCTCCTTCCATGCCTAGCTTTTCATCATTGCATATATCAATCATATGATATATTTTATACTTTACTTATTTATCAAATTGTACATAACAATGCAAGTTCCATGATGGCGGGATGTAGAGAGAGCACACCTCCAATAGTTATTTACTGAATGAATGCAGGAATGGAATAAAAGGATGGGAAGCTTTCTGGTATGTTAGAACTTGTCTGCTTACCACTCCTGAACCATAACTTTCATTTATGCATCTTTGTCAGATTTAAGAATGAGAGATAGCTGTCTAAAGAAACACTAAATGAGAGGGAAAATTCAAGGAGCAATGGAATCTTGAAGCAGCAAAGCAGGAGGCGGAACAACAGATTAAAGGGAAAATGCCTGGCAACTGTAATGGGAGAGACAGATACAAAAGGCAGATGGGGGAGAGAAGGAAGAACTGAAATGAAAACTCTGGGGATATTCTTTCTGAATAATGGCTTTACTTCCACTGCAAAGACTGCCAGATACACCTTGGGGACTTCAATGCCCATTCAGAGCTATGTTGTTATACACTCATTATGGGGACTCCATGGGGGCATCATTGTTTTACTTTTGGAAAGGCACAGGGCAGCTCAAGCTAACATGATCTGTGAGGGACACCTAAACAGCCCTTCCCTTTCTAGTTAACCTACAGTGAACTTCCTGGACCAACAATCTTTTTTGAGTCTGAAAATTAACAATGCGGTTATACAAGTCAAAATCATAGCAGTGCTTAAGCAATCATTACCATAGAGGATTGAAACTCAGTAATTCTCTATCCTTTGCTCACCAAAGATTTATCCTCCTATCAGGGATTAAAGTGTAGATGGATATGAAAGACAGACAATGGCATGATCAGACGAATCAACATAAATAGAATCACTGCAAGTCCTCGTTCCTTTGTTTCTTTTTCTTCAATGCTGGGGATTGAACCCAGGGCCTTGTGCATGCTAGGAAGGTGTTCTACCACTGGGCTGCACCCTTAGCTCCAGATTCAGATCCCTCATTTCTTGAGAACAGAAAGGTGTTATATTTTCCACTGGCTGGGAATTCTCTGGAAGTAAAAAACTACAAGCACTGTGCAACTTCTTGTTAAATAAGTTTTCTGACACATGGAACCAGTGATTAATTACTGTGTTGGAAGATAACATTCCTACAGAGATTTGCTGAAATACAGATGCTGTCCATGCTTGATTAGACATTGCTTAAGGAAGCTGAGGCACACTGCTGCAGTCTATTATTTCTGGTTATTTTGGTACTGCTGTTATATTTATTTTACATAGCTTCGAATTTGGTAGAATTGATGGAGCCCATTTCACAAAACCTGTCCCTACCAAAAGTAAGATGGGAAAAAAAAATAAGGCTATAAAGTGTGTCCGTATGAGAGTAAGAGAAAATGAGAGAAAAGGGCATGAATTATTACATTATTATTTTCTATAATGCTTTCTGCTCTGAAAGAAAGAAGTGTAAGGGTGGTGTTTTGCTTTTAGCAGCCTGTAAGGAAACTGACCAGGTCAGCCATAAAAACCTCGAGGCAGTAAAGATAAACTAACCTGTCATTATCTCAGCCCTTCCTCAGTGCCAAAACGTACACCGATGTGATATCTAGTCACTCAGTCAAGACATACAGTGATCACTTACTGCTGGCCCAGGCACTGAAGAAGCACTTTTGGCTTCTTGGAGCTTATGGATTGGTGGCAAGGTCTCCGGAAGCAGGACCAGAGGGACATAATCCTCCCCGTTCTGTGTTCACTCGTGCCAGCCCACTTCTATTTCATAACCCATTTAAGAACAGGGAGTAATAAGAGTAGAAGAACCTCTCCCAGGTGCTCGCATTCAGTTTTTACCTATTCTTTGGACATAATTCACAAATCCAACTGCGAATGGCAAGACTCAGGTGCCATTCGATCATGTCCTGAACAGACACTTCGTGGGAACATGGCCCACTAGCCTTAATTCTGCCCGTCAGCACTGCATGAGTCAGAGGCCAGTTTTTTCCGCACGTGTTTGGGCCCCATACTGTCTGCCAAGAACTGTGTTAATTTACTTATTTCAGCTAAATAAAAAAAAATCATTTAAAAAAGGATGATTGAATTTCGGAATTATATTCCTCAGAGAATTAGTAATGGTTCTCTGTATCCCTCAGGCCTCCACGTTCTTAACTTTCACTTGTCAATGTTATTATAAATAGACTAATTCAATAATGAGATCATTTCCCATAAGAGCGGCCAAATAAATGCAGCATTCAGTCATACCTGGTTTCCCTAATCTGAGCAAGGAAGGCTTTCCACCAAATTTAGCCTAAAACAGGGAATTTAATAAACACACACACACAGAGTTTTCTGCTAACGGAAGGAAAAAGAAGACAGGGAAGGAGAAGGGCAGAGAAGCCTACGAATGGGATAACAATGCACTAAATGGAATAAACAGAGTAAAAAGGGAAGAAAGGTTAAAAATGAACATGTACGGTTCATTTTCAAAATAAAGATCCTAGAATATATGTCTTCATAGTTGTCAAAGTAACAATACTTTATGATCCCCTTCAATAACTCAAGAATTCTTTCAAGGAATCAAAAATCAAATGAAAAGAAACAGAAGTAATAGTCAGGAACATTCTGAACTATTAAGAATAAATGACTTATTAACCATAACAGCTTTTGGAAAATAAAGAAGTTTATGGAATGATCCGCCTAGGTATAAACAGCAGCAGAGCGTGGGGTACCATAATTATCATCCATCCTCTTCAACACTGCTTAAACTTTCATTAAACTATCAAAAGGTCTGATTATTTAAAATACAGATAGTGTTAAGACCAAATGAAGAGAAAAGAAAATTAACTCTTAAATTTGAAAAAGTATCTTACAAGAAAAACATTAAAAACTGAGATCAGCAAAGCTGGAGAAGATAAAGGTCAGTGGCGAGTGACTATTATCCTTCTGGTGGAAACTAGAGATATGAATTTCAGTTGCAACAAGACAGAGAGGTAATAAAATAGGTTCATGTAAAAATACATCCAATACTTGTTATTTACCATGAAAGAAAGAATGGAAAAAATTCACATGCCCAAAGCATTGTACATTGATTAAAAAATAAATCATCATTTCTTTATACCATGGGGTATTTGTTTAGGCATTAAAAGTAATGTCTTCAAGGCGTATTAACGAATGTTGGAAAGATCACAGCTTCAAAAAACATTACTGATATAGAAAAATAGAATTAAATTAATATAAAATTACATTAACATAGCTCTGATTTTGTAAAAAGAGAAAACATGTGTAGTTATGTGTATGAAAAATTGTATATGAACACAGCATGTGCACCAAAAGCCTGGGCAGGGTGCATCAAAGATTATAGTCTCTGGATCAGAAGTTTATAAGCAATGCTGGTGTTCTTTTTCATATTATCTTACATATTTTATGCAATGAGCATATATTACTTTCATTTGAAAAATAAGTTGCTAAAGCTTTGTAGTAAGAACAATTTAGCTTATACAGAAAAAACTACCTGCATTAAACTTTCCACAGAATTTTGTGGAATTGCCTTCTTGATCAGCTAAGAACATTGATTGGTTTCTTTTTCTATTTCTAACAAGAGCATTTTAAATATCAAGAATCTGTTTTACAGGGGGAACCCAAGCTGGGCATCCATGATATGGCATTAGCCCTGGATAACTAATTATATATACATTGGTTCTTGAATGTTTGATAATGTTTCCCCCTCAATTGTATCTCTAGATCTATCTAATAAAAAAAAATAATCTGTTTTAGGGGCTGGAGCAGTGGCTCAGCAGTTATGGCGCTTGCCTGGCATGTGCGAGGATGCGGGCTCAAGCCCTAGCACCATGTATACAATGAAATGCTGGAGCAATGAAAGCCACATGAGATGTTAAATAAAATTGATTCTTTTTCTTTCTCTCTCACTGTCCTTCTTTCTTTCTTTTTTTTTAAAAGTTAGAGGGACAGCGAGTGAAAGAGAGAGAAAGAATGAATCAATTTTATTTAGTTTTTCATGTAGCCTTTGTTGTTCCAACTCTTCGTTGTGAATGTGATGCTGGGGTTTGAATCCATATACTCACACATGCTAGGCAAGCACCTTAACCGCCACGCCACTGCTCTAGCCCCTGTCCCTCTTTCTTAAAAAAAAAAAAAAAAAAAAAAATATATATATATATATATATATATATATATATATATGTATGTATGTATGTTTTAAAAAGTGACTTTAAAATTAGTGAGTCTTGACTTTGAGACAAGAAACTGATCCCAATCTTCCCTCCTACCTTGCAAAGTCCAGGTCTGCCTCCCGTGACATGGTGATGTTGGTCAGATTCTGCTGAAGAACAAAAATGTTTCTGCACATTTTCTTGATGCCAGACTCACTGATGCGCCTGAAGTACTGGGCACCATTAATGAGGATGCAGGAGATGAGGTGTCCCAGGCCTGAGGGGTCAACACGGCAGTGGGGGGAAGAGAGAAGACAGATTAGGGCATCCGGCAGAAACCAGCACACAGGATTGCTCTCTTCTAATCCTTCACAAATTGAAATGATCAAAGAAAACACCTCTGATGGCTGCACCAGTTCGTCTTTCAATGTCAGAGTATTTCTACATTATCCCAATAGTTAGAAATGAGGGGACCTTATGTTGTTAACAAAACTGGGTATATCCACAGCTCCAGCACCGTCACATTCACTTAAAGCGCCCGTGCCAAGGGCTTAAGAAAGATGTCAGGTTGTTATAAACTATTAATGTGCAATACAAATGCCTGCCTTTATATACAGATACTTGGGAAGCAAAGAAGAATTCAAGGGATCTGCTCTGGGCTCTGCTTTCTCCCATAAAATAGCAAGCGGAATATGTTTGGCTTAAAAATTGATTAGGAACCTACATAAGTAAGAATGTATCAATATAAAATTGGTCATTGGCAATAATGCTAATAAATCTCAACACTGACAAGAAAATAAATCAAAAACAGGGTTGGGATTGGGGATGCAGCTCAGTGGTAGAGCATTTGCCTAGCATGTACAAGGCCTGGGTTCAATCCCCAGCACCACAGAAGGGGGCTGTGTTTAATGGCAATAATGCTAACACACCTTAGCATTGGCAACGGGGTATACTTGTAAGTAGGGACAGGAGCGACTGTGATCAGAAGTGAAGTATGAAGGAAGAGCAGGCCATGAGCTAACTGTGGAGTGCCCAGGAGAGGCCTGTGAAGATTGCTGGGGACCCACAGTGGCTTGGCCCAGGACATCAACAAACTAATGGGTGTTCTTAAAGGAGATAGAAGGACAATACTTCGTGCTTCCATGCACTTCAGGTGAGGAGTGCTATTTCAGAACAACATGAAGTACAAATAGATTACCATTTTTAAAAGTCGGATTTAATTCTAAGTACTTGGAACTAAGTAAATGTTTCTTCCTTCATTTTTTCTTATTCTTGCAAAGTTGGCCCCAAAGGCTCACGTCTTAAAGGCCCAGTTTCCAACTTGGCAGTACTGGGAGGAAGTAGAGCCTTTAGGATGTGGAGCCTACTGGGAGGTGCTTGGGTCAGTGGGGAGACTTCTTTTCCTTTTCCTTTGGTTTCCTGGCTTTGAGGTGAATAATTTGCTCTGCCATGTAATCTGTGTCATTACCACCTAGCACCCCTACCAGAGGCCTAAAAGCAATAGTTCTACTGAGTCATGGACTGGAACCTATAAAACCATGGAACAAAATAAACCTTTTAACTTTATAAGTTAATTATCTCAGACATTTCATTATAGCGACAAGGTTTTTGGCTGCATTATCTTTTTTAAGTTTTGAAGTGAGTGTCTTTAGATGATGCTGCCTCTCACACCCTTCTTCTGCCTGCTCCTTCGAAATAATGTATGGGTGCAGCTTTCTTCAAAATTGCTGCAGTATAATCATGGGCTTCTAATCTTTTCTCATGCTAATGCATTCTGTGAGAGAAAACTTCCCCTGCCAGTGATGATTTTAGTCAATTTTCAGGTTCTCTCCTCACTGGGTATGTTTTCTTTCTTTCTTTTTTAAATGGGCTGCTTTCTAGTTAATTCATGGTCCACCCAAATCTCATGAGTAGCATGTCAAGGTGGGCAGCAGGCAGCCATCTGTGTTACCTTGGATTGAATCTCCCTGTCAATCAGGAACAGATGGTAGCCATACTATCTACCTACTCATACACAGAGAGGCTGGTGCTGCAGCTCTCATCCGAACAAACGAGCAAACAACCTATTTCTTCAGGTTTTGCATTTCAGTAACACAGAACATCAGAAAAGCCTTCACCCTTCCATCCTCCCTAACTCCAAAGAGAGAGAAGCACAGTCGACCTTCAAAGATATATTGGAACTTATGCTGTTGAAGGCTGGCGCTCATGGCCTCTTCAATGGCACTGATGTCTTTGTTGAGCTTGACCACCAGAGGGTCGTAATCCATACTTTCCACGTTGGCGACAATGGCATAGTTCCCCTCTTTTGCTAGAGGGATCAGATAGTGGAAACAGTGAACTCTGAAAAAGAGATGAGGAGAGCGGCTAAGAATTAATCTTTCCAGTGAAGACAATGCTCTTCTTGTGACACAGCATGAAAATATTTGAAACAACAGTGGCTTCATAAATTTTTATGTACTTCCTCTGCCAAACTTTTTATTTTATTTATTTTATTTTTGGGCTTTTTTGAGTTGTTGTACAATCATAAATGTGTATAAAGTAACAATATGATATGCACTTGATCTTAAACCAGTTACCCACATCACCGACACCCATCTCTAGATTCATCTGTATTATGCCCCTATAAGAGATATAAATGTCCATACATACACACACACACACACACACACACACATATATATATACATAAATGATTGTGAATTTTTCAGAATTAAATGTTTGCCTAAGTATTATCTGACTTCTTGTGGGGATAGGGGGTAAATTATGTGCTACATTTTTAAACCAGAAAGCAATCTTAGTTTTTCTATAGAATAATGGGGTGATCTGAAGCAAACTGGGCTACTATGCCCTTTACTGAGCCAAACAGTATTGATAAACAATAGAGGAGTTCTAAAAGTCTTTTCAGTGCCAGGATTGTGTGCAAAATGTGGAAAGCATTGTATCTGCCAACAGATGTTGAAATGAAAACGACAGAGCTCATAGATCTCCAAAGTATAGCCTTTGGTGGGAGGCTACTGGTTTTGATTCCCAGTTCCTACATTACTAGCGGTGTGACTCTAGACAAATTACTTTATCTCCCTCTGCCTCAGTTTCCTTATCTGCAAAATGGGGCCGATAACTCCTACTCATGGAGTACCACATATAGAGTTTACAGAACAGTGCTGGGCCTAAGGGAAGGACAAAGTTAAGTGATGGCCATTGTCACTCGCTTTGTGTTTATTACGGCTAATGCATTATTTAAATACACTGCTAACTGAGCTTCCATGAATTTGTTAAAAACTGCGCTAGGCCTCTGGGAATATAAACCAGTTTGTGTCCTTAAAGACTCCACAGCCTACTAAGGTAGAACTAGAGAAAAAATGCCCAAAAGAGGACAGTGTGTCACTGAAAGCCCATCAACCTGGGGTGCCATGGAAATTGGCCATGGGTACCAAGAAAGGATCACGACAGGAGGAGCTACTTGAGTCTCAAAACACGTCTGAGTGAGCCTGAGGAAGAGGGCATTTCTGTGTTGAGGTGGTTGGAGGCAGTCTGTGTGAATAATTCTTAGGTTCTTTTGGCTGAAGTTGGTAACAGCTGAAGAAATCTGAAGTGGGGGCAGGGGACTGGCTCTGCCTCATCAGCCTACTTAAGTTGTCACGACAGCAAGTTTCCTCGTGGATTTTGCCACACACACAGGGATTCTTCTGAATAAACAAAAACTAAAAACAAAAAAACAAAAAAAAACAACAACCACCAAAAGCCCCAAACCCCAACTGAACACCACCTGTGTTAGAACCGCGGCAGACATGGTTCCAACAGTCTGCTTGTGAGAGCTCAGTGGAGTCCTAACTCTGCACTGCTTTAAGGGTGCTGTTTCTGATCTTGCATGGAAGGTTGGCTGGAAGGGACATGCGGTCAATCCAGAGTCAGGGTGCCACGACCCAGGAATTTGGTATCGGGTTAGAAGAAATATCCCTATTGAAACGGCTGTAAGAGCCCAGGGAGTCATCACCGATGATATGAACGCAGGTTTTGCCTGTCATCTTTCTTTTTCAAAGGTCTGGTTTATGAGAAATAATTTACAGTTAACTCCCCTTTTACAGTACAGTTGTATGAGTTTTGACAAATGCATACACCAGTCTAACCTCTACCATAATTAAATTACAGCACACGACCATCATCCGCCAAATTCCCTTGTGTCCCTTTGCATGTAATTCTGCTCACGCACCAAGCCTTCGGCAGCCACGGTGCTGTCAGAGTCCCTAGGGCTCTATGGTTTCAGAAGGGAAGCGCAGTATGTGGCGTTGAGTTGGCTTCCTGCAGCATGCACAGAGCTTTTGAGATGCAACTAGGCTCTTGGTCACTCCTTCCACTGAATGGCAGGAGGTTCTTCCATTCACTGGCTGACACTGAGATCACTTCCACTTTGGGAGGTTAATAAAGTGACTTAATATACAGGTTTTTGTGTAAATATGAATTTTAATTTCTCCTGTTGCAAAGCCACCACCACAATGCACAGGACTCTTCCTCTGCTTCCTCACCAGCACTCAACTGCCAGTTTTTGACATTTTTTCCAGTCATTCTAATAAATGTATTGTGGGATCTTCCTGAGGCCTCTATTTGCACTACCTCAATGACTAAAGGTGTTGATAACTTTTTATATGTTTATTTTCCCATCTATATATCTTAGATGAATTAAATCTTCATATCCCTTGACCAATTTATTTTTAAGTTGGACTCTTTGCTTTTTCATTGTTTTCTTTTTTTAAGTGAGGGGGACAGTGTGTGTGTGTGTGTGTGTGTGTGTGTGTGAGAGAGAGAGAGAGAGAGAGAGAGAATCAATTTTATTTTTTATTTTTTCAAGTGGCTTCGTTGCTCCAAGGCTCTGTTGTGTATGTTGTGCAGGGGTTTGAACTCGCGTACTTGCGCATGCTGGGCAAGCGCTGTAACCACCGAGCCACCGCTCCAGCCCCTCTTACTAAGTTTTGAGGATTCTTTATATATTCTGGAGACAAGTCTCTCATCAAATATGCATTTTCTCCCAGTGTTTGACTTGTCTCTTCATCTTAACAATGTCTTTGAAGTAGTGGTTTTTAAATTTGATAAAGTTCAACTTAATCATTTTTTCCTTTATAGATGGTTCTTTTGGTATCATATTTAAGAAAATTTTGCCTAAGGATGGTCACAAAATTTTTCTCCTATGTTTTCTTTTACAAGTTTTAGGTTCTACATTTGGTTCCATGATCCCCCAATTTTGGGTGGTGCTGGGGATCAAGCCCATGGGCCTTGCTCATGCAAGGTACCTGCTCTACCACTAAGCCACAACCCAGTCTCTAGAACCCTTTTTGAGAATTTTGTATAGGATGTGTGACATTCTTGTAACCTGTTTATGCAAGGGAATCCAAATGTCTTGATTACTGTTCATTTTCAATGACAGATATTCATCCTAGCAGTTATTAATTAAGTAATGACTAATTTCACCAATAAAAAAAGCTCATTCTGATATTTATGTGCCAGTTGGCAAAGTATACAGTTTTGATCAAGATGCCAGTAATATACTGGCCGCAGCACCCTTCCAAATGTGATCTTTGTGACATAATGAAAATTGGCCAACCCTGGGGTGGGATGCATGATTAGGGTAACTGATCACTATTGTAGGTCTTGGCTGAAATCAAAGCATCACTGCTAAAGCATTTTAAAAGTAAATCACAGATGGTATAACCCCAGTCATCGGGAAGACTGAAAAGACATGAGGCTGTGGGTGGTTCCTTCTTGCTACACTGACATCACGTGATGGAGGCAGGAGGTGAGCCAGGGCAGATGGGCAGGGGCCAGGTCATCACAAGGTCTGGAGCAGCTAGGGAATCTGGACCTTTTATTTGAAGCCATAGGGAGACTGAGGAGAATTTTAAGAGGTAAAATGATATAATCAGATATCATCTTTGGCAAGACCATTTGCCCAAGTGATAAGGGTGTGTTGATGACAGAGAACAGAACCAACCAAACGTAGAGAGACTGGTCAGGAAAGTCTTATAAATTAGGAGGTGAGAATTTTTGCAATCCTAACGAAGAGGCAGAGGGTAGAGAGAACCACTACTTGAATTGTCTCTTCATCTTAACAGTATATTTTCTTCTTCCTAAATGATTAGAGATTTAAACAATTATAATAGTCATCAGTGAATGTTAAATTCAAATAAAGTTTTTTTTCCTTTAAATTTTTGGCATTTTGTTGCTGACCTTAACATGACTTTGGCATTAAGGTTTTCTGCAAACACTGTTGATTACAGAGCGGGATGGTTGATTTTCAGAAAGTGCACTCTTAGGATGCCAAGAGTCACAGGCAGTCATTGTTGAACCCACTCAGAGCCCTCTGAATGGTAAGGGAAATCAGCTGATAAAGGTGACATTCTTGGTATCTTGGACTCAAATGACAACTTAATTTTCTCCTTCTAGAGTTGAAATGGGAAACAAAATTTCAACAGTTTTTAATGGTCTCACCAAGTCTTTTACCTCTTTGGGTGTCATCTCCCTTATATCTCAAACTGGGGAAAAGGGCTGTTTGGTGGTTATATGTGACCCACAGGGACACAGGTAAAATTTCAAATGCTCTTGGGATGGGTTCTTTCACGTAGCACCAGCTGGATTTGAGAACATTTTTTTAGTTTGAACTTTAAAAACGTTAAAGAAAAATATGGGCTATGGATATAAAGATTTTGGGGGGAATAAGACAAAGTTTTGCAATTGACATTGTTCTAGACTTCTGGCTGGTATATCCCATTACTATTTTTTACATGGATCTTTTCATCATTTCTATTCTATCCATGCTCTTCTATTACAGTGGCTTCTTGGCTAAAAGTGCCAGAGACTGTACCTGGCTGGCCCCTTCATCACACTCCATCCTGCACAACAGGGCCCTGGTTCTGGTTCTTTAAAGGGCAACAAGTTTTGTCTGTGGAAATTGAATTTTTATTTTTTTAATCTGGGTGTGGTTTTTTTTTTTTTAAAAAAAGAGAGGACAGTGAGAAAGTGAGAGTGAGAGAGTGAGAGTGAGAGAGAGAGAGAGAGAGATAGAGAGACAGAGAGAATCAATTTTTATTGAGTTTTTCACATGGCTTTCGTTGCTCCAACACTTAGTTGTGTACATGGGTGGTGGGGTTTGAACCTTTGTACTTGCGCATGCCGGGCAAGCGCAGTAACCGCCGAGCAACCGCTCCAGCCCCTGGGTGGGCTTTTAAACCAACTAATTCTTAAGAATCAGTCATGCTTTTACTGAGTACCTGTTATGCAACAGGACTGGTTCCGGTTCTGGGGTCATCCACAATGGTGAACTAAGTGAATGTGGTGGTTTCTTCCACAGCCTTGCACTGTGGGTCCCCATGAGCACTTAGATGCTCTGTTTCAGTATTATTACACAACAGTCTGATTATTGTAAGATTTGTCTTATTCATTTTGTATCACCACTGTACAATCCCTCCTCCACATGGTTAATGTGATAGGATAAAATAAAGTGTGTTAACATTTACTGTCTGAGCCACACATGGAGTATTATGCTAGTTTAATGAACTATAATTTAAAAGGAACAAGGAAATTGGAGCATATTCATAAAAAAGCAATCTGAATGCTGAAATCATGTAATAAGAGGAAATGTGGAAATTTAATTTAGAAAAACTATAAATATGTGTAGTGTTCTCAAAGTCATGGAAAGATAACTCTGCATTTACGACTCAAAAATTCAGTATTTTTTGTCATTCAATATAAAATTAACTTTTTCTGTTTTCTAACCAAAGTTGAAGGAGATATGGCAATGGGTGTTATGGCACCGTATGGTTTCTTGACAAGTTAATAAAGAACGCCTAAAACATGCTCAGCATTATAAGAATAGTATTTCCAAGATATGCAAAAACAAAAAGAACAGCATAGAAGTTAAGGATTTAAAAGATCTTACTCAAACGTGTTGAAAATATCCCACTTGGAATTAACTGCACTCCAAATAGGTAATTCTGAATGTAGAACACGTCCACCACCACACAATCAATAGCACAAATTCCAGGAGTTGTGAGAGTAATTAATCTGGTGTTCCCTTGTTTTTCTTTGCAACTCAGGTAACAGAGGCATCAGAAAATTACTGGGTGTTTTATCCCCTCTGACTATTGCATTTGTCTATTCTTGGAAAATGCCTGGTTTACTTCACTATCAGCATGAAAATAAATAGAAAACAAATCTAAAAATTATCAGAAAACAAATCAGAAACATACAGCGAGAGCCTTTAGTTCTCAACAGGTCAACGTTAAAAAATAAAATCAGAAATAATGCTCAGTAAAACAGAATTGAAATCTGCGCTGCTACTTTTTTTGTTCCACTTACAAGATGATCATAAGCAATAAAGAAGAAAGGTAAGAAAACAAAGAATGAGAACAGCAAGTGGCACACAGAAGTGACCGCAACACACCTGAAAGACACCCAAGTTAACCTGCATCTAAATATCCAAAGACATAACTACGAACCAAAGTCCATTTACCTTTTTAAAACCCAAATCTAGTAAAGATACCAAATGAAAAAGAAAACATTACTCTACAATGTACTTTCTGCTCCTGAAATTTCGAGGTATGGCATCTGTCTACTTGACATTAGTACCTAGATGTTTAATGAGCATCTCAAACTGAATATATTGATAATGGAGTTCTTGGTATCATCCCTCTTCCCAAGCTTTCTCCTTCTTTGGTCTTTCTCACCTCAGTTAATGGCCCAGGCCCAACCTGTTGGTTTTCCTTGATACTTTCCTTTCTCTCACTATCACCAGCTTTTATACCCAATCCAATCTGTCAACAAGTTTTATCTTCAGCATATGTTCAAAATCTAACACCTTTCACAACTCCACCTCTGCCACTTTGGTGTTCTTAATGGGTCTCAACTGATCACCCAACTTCTATTCATATTTCTTCTGGTAACACCTTTTCAATACAATGGCCAGAGTGATTGTTTTGGTGTCGATGGAATCCAGGGTCTTGCACATGGTAGACCTGCTTAAAACTCTCATATGGCTTCTTCTTTCTTCTTTCTCTTCCTCTTCCTCCTCCTCCTCCTCCTCCTCCTCCTTCTCTCTCTCTTTTAAAGAGAGAGAGGGAGAAATAGAGAATCAATTTTATTTAGTTTTTGATTTGGCTTTCATTGCACTGACACTTTGTTGTATATGTGGTGCTGGGGTTTGAACCCACGTCCTTGCACATGCAAGGCAAGTGCCTTAGCTGCTGAGCCACTGTTGTGGCTCTCCTATGGCTTCGTAATAATCTTAGAATAAAATCTGAACAAATTACTTGGCCTGTAAGACAAGGGTCAGGCTCCATGATCTCACATGATCATGTGCCTGCCTGTGGCTTGTACCTTATTCTTCCAGTCTACTCCCACCCCATGGTCTTGTTCATCAGTCCACAAATGTTGGGCTCCTCTTGGTTTCTCAAAATGGCCAAGCTTGATTTTTGTCTCGGGTCCTTTGTAATTGTTACTCTCTACTCTGTCTGAAATTTTCTTCCCCTAAGTCTTTGGTTTTTTTTTTTTTTTTTTTTTAAGAAAGAGGGACAGTGAGAGAGACAGAGAAAGAGAGAAACAACTTTATTTAGTTTTTCACATGGCCTTAGTTGCTCCAACACTTAGTTGTGTATGTGGTGCTGGGGTTTGAACCTGGGTCCTCGTGCATGCCAGGCAAGTGACGAAACCGCTGAGCCACTGCTCCAGCCCCCTCCCCTAAGTCTTTGTGCAGATGGCTTTTTTCTTGTTATGTTGTCGCCTTTCCTCTGACTACCTGGTCTAAAGAAAAAACTCCCTTCCTAGTCAACCCTGTACATTCGGCAATATCCACTATGTCCCGTCCAACTGAACCCCTGAAGTGACTAGTTAAAATTGTAATATGCTATTAATGCAAACCATGCACTCCAAAGGTTTAGTGCAGAAATGCAAAATATCTCATTAATCATTTTATGTTAATTACATGTTGATAATACAATAAACATATTGGGTTACATAAAATATATGATTATACTTCATTTTACCTGTTTCCCTCTAATATTTCAAATGTGACCACAGGTTATCTAAAATGCTTGGGACCAGAAGCTTTTTGGATTTTGGAATATTTGCAAAGATTTTACCAGTTGAACATTGCTAATCTGAAAATTCACAATTTGAAATGTTCCAAAATCTGAGAATTTTAATTTTGGATTGTTTTGGATTAGGGATCTTCAACTTAAGTAGAAAATTTAAAACTATGTAGCTCACATCTACAGTTCATATTATTTTTCTATTGAATAACACTGGTTGATCTCACTATGTTATTTTATTACTTTAGTTGTACTTCTTCGAAATTGTCTTCTTTGTCTAGTCTTGACTATTTCCCCACTTAGAATGCAGTTCAATGAGAAGGACATTAAGTTTTGTTCACTGCTGTAACCAATTTTTAGAATACTACCTGGCACACAGAAGGCACTCGATAAAAATCTGTTCAGTAAATGAATGAACTGCAGACTTCAAGAACATGGCATCTTTGAAACAATTATCTTAAATTTTCATTTAACTTCAGTTCCTTGAAGGAGTAGATCATGGTCCTTGTATCTGTAATTTCTTTCTTGACTCTCCCATGAGTAAAATATCAATGGCAATAAAGTCACCATAAATGCAAAGCTACCACATTTTGAGAAATTCCTATGTGGCAGACCCTGTGCTGAATATTTATTATTTTGTTTAGAATTCTCTCTAGATAGGAATTACCGTTTCCAGTTTTGAGATGAGAAAGCTAAAGGTTTGTACAGTCAACTGGTTGACCTTGGATCACCTAGCCAGTTGGCATGGACATTCAAATTCCGTCTTTCTGGCTGCATGGGGCATGTCAACTCTGGATCATCACATTCTCAATACAGCATGTGCTCAAATACCTTAAAAGTGACTGAATAACACTAAAAATCATATTCACTGTAAAAAAAGGACATCAACATTAAGAACCAAAACTATAGTGATACTCCACCAGAAATATGCAGGTGATTTATGAGTCATAATGTACTGACACAGCAAAGTGCTGTGTTCAGCTGGGTCATACCTCACTTCCAGATGCAAGACCAGCAAGCAGCGGTCAGCCATATCCTGGAAGGACTTGGCAAGTTCACTCAGAGTCTGCAAGATCTGCTCGGACACTGGGGGAAGATCCATGTTCATGTGGCTCTCTTGAGCAGGAGAAAGCACTGGAAAAGGGGTGAGGACAAAAACAACAAGCATCTCATTAGATGTCTATAGATTTTTTTTTGGAATACATATTATTTTGTTGTTTATCTTTAGCTAATGCTAGTGTTGAGCGATAATGAAGCCCAAGACATGTTGGACTACTTCTGTACTTGATTAAATACAGAAACTCAGCCACTGTCTCCTCAGTTCACAGACTGAAAGCAAGAGGACCTGAGAGCTGGAAGTGGCCCTAACGGTCACATGGACTGAGCATGTGGTTTGTGCTGTGTCTTCTGTGTCGATCGTCTTCTGGCTACATATTCACACTGGCGTTTGTGTAAGGAAACTCGATTCCATCCGAGGCAGCCTATTCCACCTCTGAAATATCTGATCATTAACAATAAGCCAATAGCTGTCCTCATTAACTTTAAAACTTTAGCTCCTAGTCCACCTAACTTTGCAATCCATGTCAGTACTTCAAGTATTGAAGATCTCTTTTTTGACTTCTTGAAGTCTTCCCCATTCTAGATTAAATATCCACAGTTTTCAATCATTTTTCAAATGACTGAACTAAATCATTATAATTCTCAAAATTTACATACAAGAATATTCCAGTTGTTCTATATCTCCCTTGAAATGTGGGACTCAGGATCAAGCACAATAAATTCTAGAGGGGCATCACCTGCCTAGGGAGAATTATCAATTCCTTTTTTTGAGATACCTTGCTACTTGCACTGAAGCCTAAAATTTGGGGGGACATGGTAGTGTGCTGCATTCCAGTTTAACTCATACATACCTTATAGCCAACTAAATGTCCTCAAAAGATCTTTTTGGGAAAAACTGGTAGAGCTCCCTTCTAGATCTTCCCATAATAATTTATGAATATTCAACCACATTTGAACATATTCTTCAGGAACATCCTGAATCCAAAAGTGTGAAATAGATCTAAAAGTTCAGTTGCACTGCCAGCTCCCCACAATTTCTCAAAAATCACCAATAACAATTTTGCAATTATTCAAATTATCCTTTCAAAATTTCTCTTAGTTCTCCGGAGTCTCAAAGGTTGATTTTGAATCCTGTCTTTGCTACTTACTTTATGTAATCAAAACACAATTACACTCTCTGCTTTTGGTTCTTTGGTAAAATTGGGATAATATATATTATAAGGTTAAATAGATTAACAC
This sequence comes from Aplodontia rufa, assembly GCA_004027875.1. Classification (NCBI taxonomy): domain Eukaryota; kingdom Metazoa; phylum Chordata; class Mammalia; order Rodentia; family Aplodontiidae; genus Aplodontia; species Aplodontia rufa. The sequence continues at coordinate 2,800 of PVKS010006820.1, read as the reverse complement.
AGGTAAAATACACAATAGCATATAAAACTTACTTAGTATAAAACAGAAACATAAGCAATTATTAGCATTCTCTATCTTGTTATCTGCCCAGATTAAATCTTAAGATGAATCATAGTTACAGATTACTTACAAATAATTCCATCTGTCTTGAAATTTAATTCCCATTTATCAGTATTTTTTGCTTTTCTGTCTGAAAATTCTCTCTATAAGAGGTTACAGTGTCCTTTGGGAGAAGGCTCCCTGGACTGGGGACACATGGGGTCTAGTTAACCATCACTAACTGGACTGTAGCTTTACCTTACAGGGCAGGGAATCAACATATGGCTGTAGGGGTGTCTGCTACGGCCCTTCAGTGCTGACTCTCTTCCTACACTGTGTTGAGCCTACACCAGAGCCTGGATATAATTCAGATGTATGACTTACAGAGCTAAATTCTCTTCCATGGAACAGACTCTAAGAAATTAAAAGAACACAGTAAACACACACACACACACACACACCCCAAAAAACAAAAAACGATGTTCAAGGGAACTGCCATATAGAGGAAGGGAATGTAGCAATGTAGATTTTAAATTATTACCAGACTTGGTTTCACCCCATATTTACTAACTAGATCTGTGGGAGACTGGATAGGACGCTGCACGCCCTCTTGGGTTAATACCGTTCATGTTCGATTACATCATGTTTGATCACTGCTCTTATAACGTTTCATGCAGTAGACAAGACAAAAGCAAATAACATTGCTGTGCTATTTCAAAGTATGTTAGAGCCTTTTTGCCCCCTGGATTCCTCTGTCATGTGACACTAACTGGGGCACATAGGGTTATATCCATGTATCAGTGAGAAGAGGCAGAAATCAGATCTTGAAGTGCCACTCATGCCTGAGGTCCAAAGCTACACTAATTGACCAGATTCTATCAAAGACATCCTGAACAAAACCCAAGTAGAAACTAAAACATTTCCCTTTCCTACTATAGAAAGACGTAATTTCATCATGTGGTAATTACTGCCAAACTACAAATATAAGAAAAATCCAAGTAGAGTAAGTCAACAGCATGTTTAGCTGCCAAGATAATTAACCAACTAGCAACGAATGCAAAAGAGCAGTTTTGAATAGCAGCACACTACATTTCACTCAACTGTAATCGACAGAAAAAAATAAAACACTTTATTAAAGCATCACAAAAAATTATGCCCAGAGCTCTACTGAAAAGCTGGTTTATGAATACCTGAGGGCTTCCTGAAATTTACGAAGTAATCTTAATAAGAGGAAATATACTGAGCAAAGAAATGCTGAGCATGGCAAATAAAGACAACACAAAACAATTAACTAGCTCTTAAATGTCAACCAGAAAGCTACACGAAGGCAACGTTGACAGAATCTGGGAGATTACAGTTGAAAAATGAGATTACTGGATACACACACACACAATCGCACATGTCCTTTTAGAGGCCACATGATTACATGCTTATCTCAGGGACTGGTCTTCAAATCAGCAAAGTCTACATGTATTAAGCTTTAAAATGCTAATACTTGATTTTAAAAAAACACGCACATTGAGTCACCTTTCTAATATTGGGGATGGGTGACATCAGATCATTCTTTTTTTTTTTTAAAGAAAGGGGACAGTGAGAGAAAGACAGAGAGAATCAATTTTTTATTTAGTTTTTCACATGGCTTTCGTTGCTCTGAGACTTCATTGCGTACGTGGAGCTGGGGTTCGAACTCCCATACTTGCGCATGCCAGGCAAGCACCGTAACCGCTGAGCCACTGCTCCAGCCCCCATCAGATCATTCTTAACATCATTAGTCTTCTTATGACCAATGTATGCAAGCACAGATCTTTAAGGCTCCTGGCTAGTTGTTCATGGCAAGGTACTAAGGCTTCCTGTAATAAATTGATTTCCATGAGAAGGTTGAACATTGGCCTCTGGAGTAGACATTTTTTTGTGGGGGGGAAACAACAGGACAATTCCAATTTCCTTCTCCTTTGATCATTCTACTCTACACTCTGGCAAGTGTACTGTTCACATTGCCATCCCCATTCATAGCCAGTGACCTAAGTAGAGCCTTCTGTAGCTTCTATTTGAAAGAGGCTCACCCTTCCTTGGTACTTGGGATTAAATCCAGGGGTGTCCTACCCCTGAGTTGCATTTCCAGCCTTTTAAATAAATGTTTAGATTTTGAGACAGGGTCTCACTAAGTTGCACAGGTTGGCCTTGAACTTGTGATTCTACTGCCTTAGCTTCCTGAGTACTGGAATTACAAACCTATGCAACAGGGCCTGGTTAGGAAGGCTTTCGTTTTTCTTGACAAAAGGAGAGAATTGAGGCTCGTGCCACTCTTTTCTCCCTTGTTCTCCATTCTTCTGATTGAGAGGGAAAGACCAAGAATCAGAGAAATACAAGTCTTATTGTTGAACCATTGGCCAAGACCAGCCAACTGATGCCTTCAGATTTCTTATTCTAGAAGGAAAACAAACACCTCTTTAAACTACTGCAAGTTAAAAAAAATATGAGTAACTGTCGCTCCCCACAGGGTTCTGGAGCGGGGAGTGAGCGGAACGGCCTCGGCGGACCTTAGCCGTCCCCCAGGGGCCAGCAGGACACTGGGAACCGGGCGCCGGCAGGACAGGGCTGGGGACGGGGGAGAGGAGTCGCTCCCCGCAGCGTTCCTGTGCGAGGAGGAGCGGGCAGAACGACCTAGCGAGCCGTCCTCCAAGGGGCCGAGTTAGGAAGGGGATGGGGCGAGGAGTCGCTCCCCGCTGCACTCCAGGGCGAGGAACAGGCAGAACGACCC
>PVKS010006819.1:0-76221 GCA_004027875.1 Aplodontia rufa | reverse complement strand
GAACCACCCTATGACCCAGCTATCCCACTACTGGGAATTTTCCCAAAAGACTTAGAATCAGCATATTATAGCGATGTGGCTTCATCAATGTTTATAGCAGCTCAATTTACTATAGCTAGATTATGGAACCAACCCAGATGCCCCTCACTTGACGAGTGGATACAAAAGCTTTGGTACATATATACTATGGAATACTACTCCGCCATTAGGGAGCATGATATGATGTCTTTTGAAATCAAATGGATGGAGATGGATAGAATTATGCTCAGTGAAGTCTCCCAATCTCAGAGACTCAAGGGCCAAATGGTTTCTCTCATCTGTTGATGCTAACATATTTGGGGAAGCAGTAGGGCTGACGGCTAACCTTGCAAAACTGCAAATTGAATGACTTTCAGAACATTAGGGGGATGGCTCTATAGGATTCTCAGAGGTGCAGGGAGGGGAATGGGAAGAGGGGAGGGTATATGAAGAACTCATAGGAGACTGGAAATTGGGAAGATGGGGGAACCATCCCAGAAGCCGATGTCATTCCTCCACGAACTATCCATTTAACGCATGAGTTCTTCTGGGGGAAACTGCAAAAGGTAAAATCCAAGGTGGTTATCCATGATCTGGGTTTTCCCCTCAATAACAAAGTTTATACCCACTGATTGATAATGTTTTGATAATGTTTCTCCCTCAACTGTATTTCTATATTCTTCTAATAATAAAAAAAACTGTTTCAAAATAAAAAAAATAAAGGCTTAAAAAGAACAGTAGAGTAAATACAAAATCCAGTAACATAATCTTTTATTATCAAACATTATGTACTATACATAGTTTCATTGCTATATTTTTACATAACTGGCTGTGTCATGGAATTGTTTATTCCGGCATCATCACCATTACGTGAGTAATGCATTCTGCTACCACTTTACAACATTAAGGAGGCTACAAGGTGATAGGAATTTTTCAACTCCATTGTGATCTTGAGACCACCATTGTATATGTGGTTTATCATGGAACAAAATGTCATTATGCAGCATAAGACTACATTTATAGGTTACTGCCTATATCCTCCAATAAAATGTAAGATTTGGGTTATGGGCTTTTAAAAATATTTTTAAACTATATCTTTATTTTTATTATTATTAGTTGTAGATGGACACAATACCTTTATTTTATTTATTTTTATGTGGTGCTAAGGATGGAACCCAGTGACTCACATGTGCTAGGCTAGCAGTCTACCATTGACCTACAACCACAGCCCCTTACACTATGTCTTTAGAACCTATAACTGTGTCAGAAACAGTATGTTTTCAATAAATAAATTTTGAACGAAGAAATGAGCACAATAAAATGCCACCATCCTTGCCTTCTGTTTGCAATTAAATGGGTTAGAAATATGTACATATGCACACACCCACACATACATGGGCATACATTTACCAAAATATGTATACATATACCTATGGGTTTTGTTTAGGAAGCCATACTGTAGGAGAAAAAACAACTTCCCACACTGGCAAAAGAAATATTTTAGACAAACAAATTGCCCTTTAAAGAACGTGCAAATGAATGCTGTCCAGCACTGAGGAGCTGAATGTCTGAATACAGAGCAGCTGGACTAAGTAGAGCTAGGGATTGTTTAGAAGCTTACTGGATAGTCAGTAAGACTGGCCCTGAAGTCTGCAGGATAGAGGGGCTTCAGTATGCCCACATGGATCAGGTTTGATCCAGCAAGTGAGCAAGACTAGCCTGGGAATGGATGGCCTAGGCAGATAGAAACTGACCCCAGCTCCCTGGAGATCAGATGTAGGCACTTTCCCAATGGAGTAGAGGAAAGTATTTCTCTAGTCTGCTGTCTAGGGTTGTGGAACCAGGTGTTTTAGGCATAAGGACTCCTAAATTATTAAAATCAGCAATTCTAGATTTGTCACTAAACTTGGCACTGAACCTCAGAAAAAAATCAATCAACCCCTCTAACCCATTTTCCCATGGGTGAGGTTAGGACTCAGTTTCCCTGGGACAATCATAGTGAACACTTAGTGTCCCAACATAATTATTAGTTGTACTTCCTTCATATCAAAGCATCTCAGTTTGGACAATAATGTTGTAATAATAATAAATTATATAGCCCTTATAGAACTTTTGTAAGGATTAAATGAGCTGGTATAAGTGATAATAGCCAGGACAGCATCTGGCACATGGATCCTAAAAAGAGCTCATGGGGACAATTAAACACAAAACTATGCCTGTGTTCTGCCTGCCCTAACCGCAGGGCCCTGCCACTGTTACTTCTGTCGGGCACATTTCCTAGGCCTCCTCCCACTCCATCCATCATCCTGGGCTCTGTTGCTTTCTCCTGCTTCCCCTCCCCACATGGCTTCTTGTGCCTGAGCTAGGTGATTCTTGGGCCACTGAGATGCCTTCCTGCACAGAGTGTTACCTTCCCAGGGGACTGTCACTTCCTTGACATATGCTCTCCTGTCCTGGCTACACAGGTAACAAATGACTAAGGCCATTTAGGAAAGTATTCCCTTATCTCACTCTGGAAAAGTTTCCTCTTCCTCTTTTTGAAAAATGAGCCACTGGCCCATCTGGGAACCATGACCACTCTTCACAGAGCCTTCACTGGATTGATGGATGGAATTTCTTCTTTTTTCAAAGAGAAATTTTACAGCACAAGCCTTTCCCCTGGGCTTTTCCTGTCTCTCTGTGAAGAAGCATGAACTACAGAGGCTTAAATGAAACTTTCATATCAGATTCTAGAGCAGAAAAGAGCCATCTAGAGAGGAAGGTGCTGGCAAGAAATCACAGAGCTCCAGGTCTAGTACCCATGTCCATTACCCTGTGATTTTCCATGTCATGAACTTTCTCTTTTTTCTTCTTTTTTTTTGTAAGAAAGAGAGGGAGAAGGACAGTGTGAGAGAGAGAGAGAGAGAGAGAGAGAGAGAGAGAGAATCAATTTCATCTGGTTACTCTTACACTCCATTGTGTATGTGGTGATGGGGTTCAAACCTGGGTCCTCACGTATGCCAGGCAATTGCCATATCTGCTGAGCTACTGCTCCAGCCCCAATGTCCTGACCTTTCTAAGGAGAACATAAGCAGTTTCAAGGGCAGTCAGAGGGGTGCTGAAACAAAAGTCAGACCCAGAGCCTGGAGGACAGGAGAGGACAGTGAATAAGGCTGTACACTAACAGATTCCCCAGCAGTCTCCACCCCTCTGCACTGTGCCAGTGGAGGCTCTGCCTTCAGCCACGTGACCACACCTAGAATGCCCTGTAGAGTTTGGGATATAGTTATTCTGGCGGGGGGGGGGGAGTAGATTGTTATGTTTATGCTGGGGTTTTTTCTCCCTTGGTTAATTATTTTTGTTTCTTTTGGGAAGCAAGGGGGTTCAGTACTACGGGTTGAACCCAGAGGTACTTTACCATTGAACTACATCCCCAGCACTTTTAATTTTTAATTTTCAGATAGGGTTTCACTAAGTTGCTTAGGTTGGCTTGGAACTTTGATCCTCCTGGCTCAGCCTTCTGAGTTATTGGGATTACAGATGTGGGTTACCATGCCTGGCAAGTATGCAGTTATACGAAATGTATTTTTAACTGAGTATTCTATATTTTATATGGCAACACATATGCACAGGGCTTGTGCTGCTCAGTGCTTAGAATACTACAGATGTTACTAGGGATGTCTGTTTATGGGTTGTGAGATCCTGGGTCAGGACATTGGAGCCTTCAGAGAAGTCCCAGTAGACGGCAACAGGCAAGGCCCTACAGAGTATGGGAGAAAAGACCCCCAAAGCTCTGAGACTCCTGGGGTATGGGACAGTCCTTAGCCCAGAGCAAGACATCTGCTAGGAACAGAAGAGGCCACAGGAGAAGGAAGGAATTGTGTCTTGGGAGCAAGGACTGGGGAGCACTGAGAGACCCTACCCCTCTGCAGCCTGATCTATCCTCCAGACCTTCCTAGGAGGGGATAGCAGAGGGAGTAGATGGATCTTGCCTGAACTCAACCTTGCCATTCACTACCATGCAACTATTGGCAAGTCAATGACCCTTTTCCAGAGCTACACCTATATCCAATGTCCAAGCACAGATTACAGAGGATTAAGATTGTGGTATCCCCTCGTCCATGGAGAATATATTTTAAGACCCCTAGTGGATGTCTGAAATCACAAACGGTACTGATATGTATTGATTTTTTTCCCTACAATAAATTTAACTTGTGAATTGGTCATAGTAAGAGATTAACAGCAACAACTAATAATAAAATAGAATCCTTATAGCAATACACCTTAATAAAAGTTATTTAAACTTATAAAAATGTATGTTTGTTTTTGGAATTTCCATTTAGTATTTTTGGACCATAGTTGGCCACAAGTAATTGAAACTGTGGAAAGTGAAACTGCAGATAAGGGAAGAATACTTTAGATACAAAATACTCAAAGCCTGGGAGGTGCTCGCAAAATATTTGCTATATGTGTAAATGGACTCCACCTAGAATGGGACATTTCCTCAATTTTCGAACTTATATTTCCTTCATCCAAACAGCCTTGTCTTCCATCAATTTTTAACTAATTTTACAGCCATCATCTCATTGATGCCATTTTCTTTTCCTGGCTCCTTTAGCTAACAATGGGACCCTCTAAGTCTTCCTCCAAGTCTTCTAACTTCTCCATTGAATGTGTCCTCTCTCATTTCCTTGTGCTATTATTTGAATGAGGGAATTTTCTTCACTGCATTTCATCAGCTGTTTAACTTGTCTATTGAGATTCTAATTTTACCATCATCTATATTAATTTTAGATATTCATTATTTCAAATCACTGTGTCCTTATGTTATATTGTTATGTTATATTCTTCCTTTGGTTTGTATCCATCTAGCACTTTAATAATTAACATTAGGCCTGGAGTGGTAGCTCAGTGGTTAAAGCACATGTCTGGCATGCACAAGGATTTGAGTTTAAACCTCAGCCCCACATACACAACTAAATGTCAGAGAAATGAAGTCCACATGAATAAATAAATAAAATTGATACCCCCTCTCTCTCTCCTCTCCCTTTTTCTCTCTCCCTCAAAAAAAAAATAATTACCATTAGTTCTCACACATTGTAGTATTACCCTCAGTGCCTAGAGTTCCAATACTTGTGCTTCACATGTAGTTCATAAAAGAACATGTAGAATATGTTTGATGTTATTGTGAGCTCATAATAAGCAAGGACTTTTCTCAATACAAGTCCTATGCATCCATATTTTTTGCTTACTTCTTCCTGGCACCTTGGGGTATCCCACACCTTGGATCATTTTTAGGTTACTTTCTCAGCTTGGGGATCCACAAGGGAACAACCACTTCCAACTCCAAACCAGTGCAAGACCAGGATAACTATTTTTCACAAGAAGAATTTTTCTCACCTGGAATCATAGGGGTCAAACACAGCTGAACAGTACATAACACCCTGTGTGAAACCATCCCACTCTTCTCCCAAGGGTCTGGAGAAGAGTTACACTACCCAACAGAGCATCATCTCACCTGCTGTTATTCACTTAACACAGTTGGCCCCAGGAGCAGCCCAGCCATGACCAGGAGAAGGACATTTCCTCCACTAGGACACAAAGGAGTGAGCAGTTGCCTCCTGGCTTTCTGTTCCTTTTTTTTTTTTTTTTAAGAGAGAGGGACAGTGAGAGAGAAACAATGAAACAATTTTTATTTAGTTTTTCTTGTGGCTTTTGTTGCTCTGAGACTTCATTGTGTACGTGGTGCTGGGGTTTGAACTTGGGTTCTCACGCATGCCTGGCAAGCACTGCAGAGCCACCGCTCCAGCCCCTGGCTTTCTGTTCTTGACCACACAATAAAAATACCCTGAGAGGCATGAGGACAACATACAGTTGCTCCTATTTCCAATGGGAATCATTGAGAGGTGAAAGAAGGGTGTCTTTTAGCCTGGAGCCATCCTTGAGACTGCCTGGGACTGACCTGCTGAATCCTTCCTGTACCTAAGGCACAGCACTGCTATCCTCCACCTGCCAGCACACCAGATCCACAGGGGACTCCTGACAGTGTACAGCATTAACCATGTCTATCACTTGTTCTGAAGGAAAGGCCTGCCCACCTGCCTCATTTCTTCCTTCTTTCCCTCCCTCCTTCCATTCACCATCTTTTCCCCCATTGTTTCCTCCAACCATATGTTCATTCACCAAGTATGTGATGCCATGACAGGACAAAACAGAATGTCCACAGAACTATCTCCTCTGCAGGCCCCAGGAAGGGAGGAGGGATGCAGAAGAAAAGGTTCATCCATTATTAAATACCCCTGGAGACTCCAGTGCTTCCTAAGCCAATTGCATTATTTAAAACTGTCTTAAATTTGGCCACAATTAGAGAACCATATCCCATATTGAAGTTTAGTGATTAGTCCCCTTTCTCTTGTGGCAGCTTCCCTTCCCTTAGAAGTGACACAATGCATCAAGAAAAGAATAAAGTGTGCACTTTCTCTGTCAGTGTGTCTTGCACAATCACCCACAAATTATTTCACTTTGCCTCTGCCCAGATGCCAAATGCAGCCACCCATTCATCCCTCTCTTAACTTTCCCAGTTCACAAAGAGAGCACAGTGCATTCATTTCCAGTGGCAAGTCAGGAAGACATCAAAATTATTTGAGTTTCTTTGACTGATCCACCTCAAGTTAGAAAATCCTGCAGCTCTCATAGGGTTCATTGGACAGAGAAAATGGCTTGTGCCCTGGAAGCAGCAGCAAGCTGTCTTCAGGAGCCTGTGATCCTAGCCTGGGGGAAGAAGAATGAACAGAGCCAGGAAACTGGTTGCTATGGAGATGTTTTTCCCCAGTAAGTAGAGCAGTTGGGGCTATCAGTTGAAGGATTTTGCCATGACAGAAAGGAAGGGCAGACAAAGATACAGGTTATGTGATATGAAATCTTACCTTCACCTGGATGGATGAGCCAGCACACAGTGGGAGGGTGAAGGAAGACAGGCAAGAGGAGAACTTTATTGAATGCCTGGCTAAGTGCCACACATTGGAATGTGCCCTGCACATTTATCCCATTTGCCCTCGTCAAATCCCTATGAAGAAGGTGTCATTAGTTTTACTTTACAGGGGGGACCCTGTGACCTTGATAGATTTATCTAAGATCTCAGATCAGTACATTCTGGGTCTGGGGTTTGAATACAGATTTTCTGACTCCAGGATTCATATTCAGCCTCTGTTGCGCTGTTCTGCTAAGTTACCCCATGACCCATTTCTCTGGGAGGCAGATGATTCCGGGACTTCAAAGCGAGTCAAGCAGATGAGACTTCCTTTTCCAAATCTGGCTTCCATCCATGTGCCCGCAACATTTTCCACATAACAAACAACCTGGTGTTGAGGTTTCGGGGGTCTGAGATATCCTCCATGACACTTGCCAGCCACTCCCAATCTCCCCTACCAGTTGTCTTTCTCTCACCTGCTTTCAGCTTTGGCCTCAGTGCTCTGCTGCAGACCTGAATCCATTTCTACACTGGAGATTCTTCCACGTCAACCTCCAGGAGCCTTCTCTGACTTCCACAGCCTGCATTGCTTAGGCTCCCATGAAAGGCTCCATGTGTTGAACTCTTTTCTGAAAGTTCTTGCTAAGAACACAAAGAATGCAGGGGTCAGGTGCTCATACCCAAAGAACCCAGGGGAATGAGGATGGCACAGAGAGGCTGTGCAATCCAGGAGGGCCCCAGCATTAAAGCCACTGAGCCAGCCATTGAACAACTGCTGCTGTGTGATAGGGGCTTCTCCTCCAACATGAGACCTATCCCATGGGGAAGGGGCTTTGTCTGTTCCCAATCACTCAGGTGCTGTGTGGGCCTTATCAGACCTTGCTTCTGCACCCCAATTGGAACATTTAAAGCAGTTGATGCCCACAACATCAGGACAGCTGTAATAAGTAATTGGTTCTATTTTTTCAAGATAAAAGACAGGCTGCATTAGAAGCCTGGAGTTTCCAAAGGAATTGTAGTTTCTCTAGAAGCAGATAAAGATGAAGCATCTTTTAGATGCATTGCTGCCCTCAGCAAATCATTTGTCTCATCTGTGAAGTTCAGTCTACAATCTTGGCTCAGAACTTGAGGTTTTTAACCTCAATCTTTTGGGGAAAAGAAACTTAAGCTACAAAGTGCCCATAAATTCTGGAAGCACAAGTAACAAATATCTTTCTGATATCACAGCAAAAGATTTAGTCCAAAGAGACTAATATCCAGAATTTACAAAGAACTCAACACCAAAAATATAAATAATCCAATCAATAAATGGGCTAGAGAAATAAACAGAAACTTCTCAACAGAAGAAAATACAAATCAAAACTTCATTGAGATTCCACCTCACTCCAGTCAGAGTGGCAAAAATGAAGAATATGAACAAGAACAGATGCTGGAGGGGTTGTGGGGAGAAAGGAACACAAAAACAGTGTTGGTGGGACTGTAAACTTGTACAGCCACTTTGGAAAGCAGTATGGAGACTCTACAGAAAACCAGAGCCCACCATATGATCCTGCTATTCCTCTCTTGGGTATTTTTCCAGGGGATTTAGAATCAGCACATTACAGTGACACAGTAATATCTATGTTCATAGCAGCTCAATTTACAGTAGCTAAATTATGGAAACAACCCAGATGTCCCTCAGTGGATGAATGGATCCAAAAACTGTGGTACATATACACCATGGAATTTTACACAGCAATTAGAAACAATGATATTGCAGCCTTTGAAGGTAAATGGATGGCTATGGAAGAAATTATGCTTAGTAAAATCAGCTTAACCCAGAGAACCAAGGGTTGAATGTATCCACTCATCTGTGGAGGCTGGAACTAGACCCTGGCCATTGAAGAAGTTGGTCTATTATCATGTGTTAGATTCAGATAAGGTGTAATGTTATACAACCTAATACTTTTTTAGAGATATTATGGGTAAAGGAAGGGAGGGATAGGGTGGGTAATGGGGGGTCACTCCTGGAAGTAAATCCAATATCCAGAAACTATACACATTTTATATTATTTTGTTAAAAACTTTTATGGTTTTTCAAATATAAAAGAAAAAAAATGGAAAAAAAAACCCAGAGTTAGAACCATCTTATGACCCATCTATGCCACTCCTAGGTATTTTCCCAAAAGAACTAGAATTGGCATACTACAGAGACACAGCTACATAATAGTTTATAGCAGCACAATTCACAATAGCCAAACAATAGAACCCATCCAGATGCCCCTTTCTGGATGAATGGATTAAAAAATTGTAGTATATATATATATATATATATATATATATATATATATATATATATATACAATGGAGTTCCACTCTGCTATTAGAGAGAACAACTTCATAACATTTGTAGCTAAATGGATGGAAATGGGAAAAATCATGCTGAGTGAAATATCCCCAAAACTCAGACTTTTAAGAGCTGAATGTTTTCTCTAATATGTGGAAGTTAGAGTAAAACGTAAGATAGGATGAAAGCTTAAATTTAATTAATAAATCCACCAAAGTTGAAATTTCACATAAGCTAGGGGATCCACAAACTATGAAGGTGTGGGGAGAAGGGATAGAGACAGGGATAGGAAGGAGGGAAAAGAGATATGAATACAGCTGGGAACACTCAACTGCCATGAGAAGTCAAACTATACACAGGCAGGCAGAGAAACTCAGAAATTTCAAAAATTAATATATATGTTTACACTTATTTCTATCTATAGCAATGGGGCTATTACAGAGGAGACATGAGATCAAAGGATAGATGAAGGGTGGGAGATTCTGGACTAGGATGGGACTTAATTTACTTTGTCAATATCCATGTATGCATGAATATGTAACAGCAATTCCCTCTAATATGTAAAACTATGTCAACCAAATAAAAAAATGATTTAGTCCACAGCATAGTATGATACATTCTTTGTGCTAACTCTCATCCTCAATTCATAGTGCTATACATAGTGAAAAAATTCCAACAAGCACAGAGCACGAAGGGTACCTCCTCACCAGCAAAAACACATGCATATGTGAGCCACTGCCTCATAGAACTTACTTGTATCTCTGCTTTCAAAAATAAGCCTGTACCTCTACCAGACACCAGAAGTAATTGTGGAGAGGGTTCAACCCTGAGGAGTATACAGTTTCCTTCTCCCAGCCACCCCATCAAATTTATTGTGGGAAATTGACATGTCAAGTCCCTCAACAGCCCCTAACCACTCTGCCATGATGGACCCCCATCCTGTTGAAGACACCCTGTGTGGCCTCTAACTAGCCTATTGTGTGCATCATCAGATGGTGATTGGTCATTTACCATGATCACATCCAATAGATAGCTATGTTTCCATAATTAATGACTGTATCATAATCCAGTCCTAAGGAGAATTTAGTTTTAGTATCAGGTTGTAAAACAAAAAAAAGTAAAGGTAGACCTGGCCTAGAATGATTAGTTTCAGGACTAGGACTTGATTCAGATTTCTTTGTCTGTCTCTGATTCTCCCTACTCATTTAGTCTCTCCCCCATTCTGTCTATCTCAAAAAGAATTAAAAACAGAAAATCAAGCACATATTTGTACACCCACATTTTGGAAACATTATTTACAACAGTCAAAAAGTGGAAGCAGAACCAGCTGATGTGCATGGATAGAGAAGAAAAGTGTAGTAGATGAGCACAATGGGATATCATTAAGTCTCACTCATGCTACAACATGGGTACACTTTGAGGGCATTATGCTAAGTGAAAGAAACCATGCATAAGAAGACAAATATTGTAAGATACCACTCATAAGAGGTATATGGAAGGGTCGTACTCAGAAACAGAAAGTAAAACAGTGGTTTATCAGGTCTGGGGAGGGAAGAATGTGTAATTGTTGTTTAATGGGTATGGAGTTTTAATTTTACAAGATGAAAGAACTCTGGAGATGGATTTGTGATGGTTAGACAATAATATGAATGTACCTAGTGTGCTGTATGCTTAAAATTGGTTTAAAGAGAAATGTTTCCATAATTACATGCCTTTGAATAATAATAATGCTAATAATTTGCTTCCTCTGAAAAGCTGGTCACAAAAATATTACCTTTTCTACTCAATTATAATTCTTCTACAGAGGTCCTCATTTGTATACACAATTTATAAAATAAGTCCAGGTCAACTCATTGATATGTTGTCTTATACATGTTGAAGTCATTGCTTAACAAAGTACACAAAGAAGATGTTTCCTCGGGCTCTATTGTAGAATATAGTTATCATTGGTTGAGGAAGTAATGGCCTACTGCCCCCTACCTTGGTCATACCCACTCTGCTCTGCTCCAGCCTCAATTGGAAAACAAGCTGTAGCAAACAGGGTATGTGCAGAGTGAAAAGCTCGGAGCAGCACAAGATCTAGAAACAATTTCTGATGGACCCTAAGGCAAGGAAAGTTAAGAGTGGCATGATTCAGAAAGAGGAACTCAGTGGTCTTAAAGAATCTGAAGAATGGCCATGAAGAAGTGAGATTAGATTTTTTTTTCTGCATTTCTGCAGAGGACAAGTAGACATTACTGTTTGGAGTCATGAGAACTCCTATCCACTTATGACATGTGTAGAGAAATAGGTTTCTTTGAGAGTGATAAGCCCCTGGCCTTTAGGACAGTGCAAAGACATAGCTTTCCATGTGCAGGAAAGGTTATCAGAGGAGAATTTTCTTGCTTTGGATAGCAATTCAAGGTAGGCATTGTCTGAGTCCCTTTGGAGTCACAGATTCCAGGACACGATGCATTGTATAACTACTGTGATATCTGGCATCATCTGTGAATTCTTCTATTTTATTGGGTACCTAAAGTTAAGGCATAGTGTGGCACCTATTTCTTTGTTCTAGGACCAAAACTCCTAGTATAGGACCAGTCAGTATACGCAAGGAACTGATCCCTACTAGCCACTCTCCAGCAATCAAAAAGCATGTACTGAGTCACCACTTAGTGCCCACACCTTTGCCTAATGCAAAGTACACAAGTACACAAAGAAGGCAGGATCTCCCTCCAATGCACCTGACCTCCAAAGGAGGAAATTCCTTTTTCTCTTTATAAATCAGTTGTCTTAAATATTTTGTTATAATCCTGCAAAGACAACTAATACAGTAATAGGTTTGAAGAAAAAGTGGGTCTTGCACTAGACCTGGAAAAATAGGAAAGAAGGAACCAATTACACCATTAGACATGAGATACAATATTTTTGAACACCAATTATGGTTAGCCATGAACTAAGTCTTTTACACATTCTCTCATCTAGGCCTCCTGTAGTTCTATGAAACAGTCCCATTTCATGGTTAAGAAACTGAAACCTAAAAAGGTATATGACTTGTCAATGACCACACTGCTGCCACTACTAGCTACACTAGTAGCTCAGATATGAGTTCACATTTGCTTCCAAAGCTCTCAAATGAAACCACTACATAGCTGCCCTTTCCTGGGTGGGGTAAGTAAAAGCTATTAAAGCAGAAGAAAGGTAGACTAGGAGAAGAGAGAAGAACAAGGTTCAAAAAGAAAAGTAGTCCTCATCTCAGGGGAGGGGAGTTTGGAGTCAGGCAAAAGAGGTGGCAGGTTCACATGTCACTGAGTGATGGGGTTTGGTTAGACTGTGGGCTAACATTGTGAGAACCCTCCCTTTTGTCAACTAGCCTCTCTTGGCATCCCAGCATATCTCTTCATGTCAGAGCCAGAACATACCAGAACAGACAATGGCAGGTAGGTTGTTTCTTTCCCTCAAATGAGAAACAAGACAACAATTTGTTAGTCCTGCTCCAGGGAAAGTCCCATAGCTTTTGGCAATGGTTATTTCCTTGGTCGGACAATTTTGGGGAACAGAGAGATGTTATCCATCTATCCCCAAAACCAATCTGTTTTTACCCCAGCTTCATCCATCACCACCCTTGCATGCTCTTGGGGAGATCAGGGAGGGAGGAAGACAGTGCTCACTTCCATTCCTACTCTTTCCATTCTCAGATAAAGTCTAATTCCTACTGCTCTCCAACAATGTCCCTATCAAATAGAGCAAAAGTAGCTAGATTAGGCCAGAAGGATAAGCAGACAAAAATAACCAGACCTTTCCCAAAGGCTCAGGAGTACTCTGGAACCTGCTGACCTGGTTTTCAGTTGAGGTTCCACTACTGTGTTAGTCAGTTTTTCAGTGTAGAGTAGGAAAGATTTATTTTAGCAAGTGGTTTCAAAGATTTCAGTGCATGGTCCACTGACTCTATTGCTCTGTACCTGGGGTGAGGCAGAATATCACAGCAGAATATGTCTGGGAGGAAAGCTTCTCTGCTCTTGGCAGCCAAAAAGCAGGGTGGTGTGGTGGGGGGCATCCAGAGACAAGATGTAGTCCCTAAAGACATGCCCGTAATGATCTACTTTCTCTAATCTTGCCTATGGTTTCCACTACCTCCCAGTAATCCATTCATTAACGGATGAATCCACTGATGAGGTCAGAGCTTTCATGATCCAATTACTTCCCCTAAGCTCCATACCTGGACATAGCTGCACTGGAGACCAAGCCTTCAACACATGAGCTTTTGGGGGACATTCCAGATGCAAACCATAACAATCACTTTGCACAGTTCCTCACCTACACACAAATATGAGCCTCACCTACAAAGATGAGCGGCAGTGTTGACTGTCCGGAAACCTAATATAGAAGTAGTCAGGAACATGCATGAATGTTCAGTCCAATAACAACCTTTGTTTTGGGAGCACCACTGGTTTTGTAATAAACTCCCCAAAACCCATGTTCCCCTCCTTCTTTCCTGCAAGCATACCTCCCTGAAGGAGTTCTGGGTGTGCCCATCCCCCAGAAGCTGCAAACTCATTGATTTTGTCCCTGAGGAGATTCCTCCTGGTGGTCTCACTTAGCTCACCTCCACCATTCACAGAGAATGCCATATGCCTCCCACTATGACTTTATACTGTGTTGAGGCACAGAGTTGTCTTCCGCTTTCCTTAATGCATTTAATTCCCATAGCAAGACTCCTTTGGCAGATAAGAATCCTATAGTCAGAGGGCCTATGCAGTGTATCCAAGGTCACACAAGTGAGTGATAGTGACTGAAGTTAAGCCCAGGTCCCTGAAATTTGACAGCAACCTAGACCCAACCACATGTACCACACAGTCACTTCCCCCTCTCTCTGCAAAAGTGTCTGCACTGTCCATGCATAAGAAGCACTAGGAGATGGTTTGGCTCTCCTCTGAAGGATGGGTTCACAAGACTGTATCTTAACCTTATATTGAAAGCACTTCCAAGTAAGCAGTCCTTAGGTTCAACATGTGACATGTTGTGGTAAGGAGAAGAGAAAATGAGGTACTTATTACAAAAACCATCACATCCACCCTGTAAAGGCAAAGTGATGTCCTGCTTCGTGGTCTATGTTTCAAGAGAAAGATGTAAATGTCTTTGCACCCACCACCTAGATGCTAACTCTGTGTGATTAACTTGGGGATTCATAAGACAGCTCCTGAATCACTTCTTAGGGAAAAAATCATTCTGTTAAGATTCCCTACACATGGGTTCCAAGACTTCATCAGCATTATAAAGTGGGATAGCCTGCTGGATCACTAAGGCATAATCAACACCCCATCATGTCCCTGTGGGGACTCTGTAGATGCAAGTGTGAGAGAGGCATTGCAGGTAGGACCTTCAGGGACAGGGCACTTCAGGAAGGGTAAAGACATGAGCAGGTGGGCAGCAGTTCCAGCAAGCACCACATATATGTGATGGGGTGGGCACACAAACCACAGACATGTACAGACACAGTACACCTATCTAATACATGCCACCCATTAGCACCCAAGACCGAAGCCATATAGCACATGTGCAGAAAGCGCACACTTGCACACACAATGGAATCTGAATGGGAAGGACTACCCTTCTCCTGATTTATCAACCTGTACATGTTGACAATCCTTACAATACTCTGTGCCATCAGCCCAGATCTCCTTTATCAGCATCTGTGCTCTTCAAATGGATGCTCACTTCCCTCATGCTATCTTTCTTTTATATGTCAGTAAATGTCACATTCACATAAAAGCACATAAAGCTCTTGGCTCTGATCTGGGTGTGAGTGTTGGTGTATATGTGAGAATGTGAACATGTGTTTTCTGTGTATATGTATTTGTGAGAATTACTCTATGTATATTTGTGTTTGTTAACGTGTATTTGTGTGTATCTGTGTGTCACTAAGTATATCATGAGTGATATGCAAGTGTGTGTGTGTGTGTGTGTGAGAGAGAGAGAGACTGTGAATCTGTGTGTGCATGTATCTATGTGTTACTGCATGTGTCTGTGTCTGGATGTGTGTGTCTGTGTGCGTATTTCTGCATGAGTATGCATATCTGTGAGAATGTATGGGTGTACTTACTTCCAGTTCTGTGAGGTCATTCAGTCTCTTTCTGGTGCTAAACTGGACATCTCCTACTCATGCAGACTGAAGTCTAAATCTAGCACCCCAGGGACAACTAAGTGTAATCTCTCCTCCTGTCACAGATCAGGACACTAAGATACAGAGAATTGAACCAAGTAATGTCTGCAGAGGCTGGTGCAGCCCAGATGCCAGGTTTCTTCATCAGTTGTACCTCCTATGGGGATATGAACTCTACCTGGGCCCCCAGCACCACCACCCTTGCCTATCCCTTGTGCCTCTTTCTTGCTTGGAGGAAAATCTGTTTCCTTGCCTTTGCCCTCAACCCACAGTCCTACTGAGATGGCACGGTGGAGGAGTCACATGCATTCATTAGTGAGGGAGAGAAGGGACTACATCTGTACCTTAGACAGAGAATAACTCCACATTATATGGGATGCAAAAAGAGCAGGCTCGAGGGGATGCTTATCAGGAAAGCCAGGACCCAGACCAGAGAAGTGACCAGGGAGAAAAGGGATCTGAACACTTCACCCTTTTGCTTGGACCCAAGTGTGGCCCTGGTAGTCACAGGGGAGGAGCACAGTATGCTGGAGAGAAGAATGAGTAACTATTGGCACCATGACTTTGTCCAAGGCAGGAAAAGTAGAAAGAAACATTTTACTAAGAAGAGAGAAGCAAAAAAGCCCTATGATAAATCATATACAACAGACAGATGTGGTGATAACATAGAGAAGCTCCCTTGGAGAATGCTACTTGTCAAAAAAAAAAAAAGCCCATAGTTTATGCATGCCCATAGTGCAGGAGGGCACTGTTCATTGTGAGGCTCCAACTCTGTCAGCACTGTCACAATTCCAGCGGCACAGGGATCCCTTTTGAAAATGGGGCTCTTTAACTCCCTGAAAAGGAAGGACACCAGTTTAGTCAGTTTTTTCACTGTGTAACCAAGAGACATGACAAAGCAATTTTAGAGGAGGAAAAGTTTATTTGGTGCTCATATTTTCAGAGGTCACACTCCATAGACAGCTGACTCCATTGCTCTGGGCTGAAAGTGAGACACAAAATCATGGCGGAAGGGTATAATGGAGGTAAGCAGCTCATGATATTGTATCAGGAAACAGAGAGGGTGCAAGCTCCACTCTTCAGGGACAAAGTATGTATTCCAAATCATTCTCACAAAGACCTACTGCCTCCAGCCACATCTTACTTGCCTATGTTAATCCCCACCAGTAGTTTAAGGCACTGATGAGTTTAAGGCTCTCGTATCCCAATCATTTCACCTCTGAACTTCCTTGCATTGTATCACACATGAGTTCTTGGGGGACACCTTATCTGAATCATAACAGATGCTCTCTAGCTTATCATGCCCTTATGAAGATCAGTATTGGTCTTAGGGGATCAGGATAAAACATCTAGTTCCAGGACCTTTGCGGTGTCTTTCTGACTCAAAAAGCATGATTCTCCCAAATACTTTCTTCCATGGCCTACTGTTTATTGGTTAGCCTTCACATCATTATCATTAGTAAAACATTTCTTTGAAAATAAAGTTTCATTTACATGTAGGCAAAACTGATGGATCTATCTGAAATAAGTGTGTTCTCCTACAAATGAACCTGTTTATAACACATGTTGACTGACACAGATAGGTGATAGATGCAAGAGAAATAGATATATGATAGATAAATGACAGATGATAAATAGCTAATAGATAATAAATATATGATTAATAAGTGGAAATATAGACATTAGACTGGTAATTTATTTTGAAGAACAGGCATCTTAATAAAGAAAAAAATAGCTAGACCAAAAGTAATAAGAGCAATAGAATCAAAAAGAATGGATGAAAAAAATTAAAATAGGAAAAAATAAAAATTTTAAATTCAGTGGGAATAAATTATTTATAGTGGTTGATAGGCATCAGGCAACAGTCCTAGATAAGTGGTGGATAGGTTATGGCAACTCTTATTTTGTGGATGTGTCTGTCCTACCAGGCAAGCCCTGCACAAGTTTACATAATCCATTTTTTAAATTTTTTGGTGGTTTTTGAGTATTGAATCCAAGATGCTATATCACTGAACTACGTCTTTCATGTATGTGTGTGTGTGTGTGTATTCACACATATATATTCTTACAGACAAGGTTTCATGAAGTTCCTGAGGCTGGCCTGGGACTTGTGATCCTCCTGCTTCAGCCTCCCAAGTTGATGGGATTATAAGTGTGTGCCACCATGCCTGGTTTACATATCACACTTTATTTCATCCTCACAACTAGCCTATGAGAAGATACTACTAGTATCCCATTTCTCACTTGAGGAAACAAATGCACAGAGAGGTTAAATAATTTTCTCCAAATCATACAGTCTGGGAAAACAAGAGATAGGTTCTACACACTCTGTTTGAATGAAAAGTCAAAGTTTTTTTTATCACTTTGTTGTGCCCCTCTCCCCAGGGTAGAAGTGGAAGTGGACAGATAATGAGAAATTGTCCAAATTCACAGAAGCACAATTGTACTGATGTGGGTTTTTTGAGATGAGGCCAGATTCTCTGCTCCTGCTGGTGAATGGAGTCTGGGCCGCTACAGATTCCAACAGCCAAAATAGCCCGCTTCTAGTGTTTGCAGCCATTCCCAGTTAAAACTGGGAATTTGGGCTGGCTGCAGGTGTCTGCAGCCATCTGCAGCCAAAAGTGTTAGCAATTCTCCAGCTAAAAGCTGGGTGTTGCAGCTCTTGGTGAGGTGGAAATTCACCCTGGGAATTCGGCACCAATCTTCTGGGTCCTTGTCTCTCAAATTTGAAGAATAAAATCCACGGACAACCACAGAAGGGGGAATAAAAGGAGTAGGATTTATTCAGGAAGAAGAGCAGAGACTCCACAAGGTGGAGGGGTAGCTGGAAGCATGACACTGTCTAATGGAGGTTAGGCCAGGAGTTATATAGATTTGGGGTATGTGCATAATTAACATTCATGCAAAGCAGGTGTTGAGAAATGCATCAACTCCATTGGTTAAAATCTATGTAAAACAGCCATTGAAACTGGTCAAGAGCACCACTGGTTAAAACAAAAGTTGGCAAATACTTCCTAGTACCCACCTGTGACCATCCCCATCTCTTAGTTGGGACAAGGGTGAGCCTCAAGGTCTTTTTGCATTTGAAGGCCCTGAGCATGCCTTTGACCACCCCATCTGAGTTGGGACAAAGGTGAGCCTCAGGGTCTTTTTGCATTTGAAGGCCCTGAGCATGCTCTGTCAATCACTCTCTGCCTCTACCAGCTAGCTCTTGGATAGGGGCCCTCTGTCCTGACCACCTAGCCATTTCACTGTCTCTCCTAATCTGTCTCAGTACCACACTGACCAAACCATTCCACTCTTGTAATTAACGTCAAAACTCTACAAAAACCTTCCAATCCTTGTTCCCAGCAGAGAAAAACTCTGATGCCACCTAAAAATCTTGAGTTCTGCAAGACTGAAGAGAGGCAGTGGTTCCCAAAGGCTCACCCAAGCATCCTCTGACTAAAATGGCTCTTCTTCCAGAATCTCAGCTCCCTGATTTCCAGACAAAATCCTCTACAACTCTCAGCAGAGCTAGTTGTTTTGCTATGACAGATGCCAATAACAGGTGATACCACAGAGAGAAGAAATACAGGCATCAAGCAACTTCAAAATGAAGTGTCCTTGGCGCTGTCCCTCAGCTTGCATCTTCTCATGTCATCTGCCCAAAGACAGGCAGCCTGAGAAACAGGAGTCAGCTCAGGAGCAGCAAATGTCTGCTCTGTTCTGGTCAATGGTTGTTACAGTAAGACCAGGCCATCCTCCTACTGTATCCTGAGGCAGAACTCAGAATTTAGAAGGTGCCCTCACTCTTTTGAGCACAAAAGGATTCCTCTTCCTCATGCCCAAGTATGTTAACTTCATGGTTAAACCTCAGCTGAAATTTTAGAACAAAAAATCATGGAAAATTAGAGCTAGAAGGAAGGCTAAAATCTTAGCATCAGAACTTAAACTTTTAGCCGTGTAAATGGAGAAACTGAAGCTTAGTGTGTTAATCAATTTTCCAGTGACCAAAATACCTGACAAGACAACTTAGAGGAGGAAGTTTATTTTGGGCTGGTGTTTTCAGAGTGCTCTGAGCCTGAGATGAGGCAGAACATCATGAAGGAAGACTGTGGCAGAGGAAAGCAAGCTGCTTAGTTGATGGCAGTCAAGAAGCAGAGTGTGTGTGTGAGAGAGAGAGAAAGGAGATAGGGACAATTAATAGTTCATGAGCACACTTTCAGACTCTCAGTGACCCATTCCTTCCAGCCATGCCCTACCTGCCTACAGTTATCACCCAGTAGTCCATTCAAATTATTAATACAACAGATCATTTAACCTACTGATTAGGTTACAGCTCTTGTAATCAAATAATTTCACATGTGAACATTCCTGCATTCACATATGAGCTTTGCAGGGAACATTAAAGATCCAAACCATAACACCTAATTTGAGCCAAAAATGTCACCACCGCCTAAGAGTCACAAGGGGTTCCACCTCAAGCAGAGGCTGGGTCTCATTCACACTCTCTCTTCCCCTGCTATATCCACTTGTCATTTATCCCTGGGTTATTTGTGCAAGGACTCATAGCTTTCTTTTATATGAGCTTCAAATCATTATAAGGAAGGAAATAAATCTTCTTCAAACTCAACATATTCTGTACTTTCCAGCCTCTCCCTGGACTATCCACTCTCTCTGTGCTTAGGCAGATAGTTACAGATCATACAGTCACATGACCTTTCCACCATAATCCTGCTCTGGGATGCTCCTTGTGAAAGTCCAGCTGAGATTCAGAATGCTCAGACCTCAAGACATCATGTAGGACACATATGCAGTCAATACTGGTGTGCTAGTATGAAATTTTTAATGGTTGCAAAGAATGTAAATAAAAATTTGGTTCCAAATAACCACAGTGCTCATTTCTGGATTATGTCATTTTGTTAGCTGTGAGGCAGGAACTTGAAGGGACCAGTACCTATGCTTTCAAAAGAAGAGCTGATGTCCCTATAAATGATTGCTAACAGTCCTTCAGGTGTTTGCCTATTTGTTTTTCTGTTACAAATAAGGCCTTCCAGAGAAAATCACAAGAAACCAGTTTATCTTAGCCAAAAAACTCTGAGTCACTCTTTTGAGTGACCTAGAATAAACAATGCTCAAGATAATTTCATTATGATGCAAAAATTCTCTGCCTAGATAGGAGGTCTTCCTGTCCACCATTTTTAAAAATTCAACAAATGCAGGAGCACAATTTTGAATTCAGTGTGTTAAGGAATGTGCCTACTTCTGGATTCAATGACATGTTTTTCCAATATAAACATGCATGAGTCTCCCTAATAAAATCTCCTCACCTCTTGTATTGGCAATTGTCCCCAGAGTTCTCCTTACCTGCTGCAAGCAATAATACTTTCTTCACTCTTTTATCTCCTGATTGTACTTTTTGGCTTTGCCTTCAACAAGGGGCAAATCATTCTATTCAATTACATTTCTGCCTTAGACATTAGCATAGAGGAACTGGAGCAGTAGCTCAGCAGTTATGGAACTTGCCTGGCATGTGAGAGGACATGGGTTTGAACCCCAGCACCATGTACACAATGAAGCATTGGGGCAACAAAAGCCACATGAAAAGCTAAATAAAATTAATTTTCTCCTTCTCTCTCTCTCACTGTCTTTCTCTCTCTCTCTTTAAAAAAGAAAGAAATCAGAATAGGTCTTGATGATGTTTTAGCACCAATTACTTAACAGAGTACTGGGGATGCTTTACCACGCTGTGCAGGATGAGCAGCAGGCAGAAATGTGGAGGTATAGGCCCACCATCCTGGGTAGACAGAATGTGTTCTATCACTTAGTCTTCAGGACAACCCTTAGAAGGGTAGTATTGTCTCTTGTTTAATTGAGGACAAAATTGAGGCTTAAGGAAAAAAAAAGAAAAGAAGAAGTTACTTGCCCAAGAATGCACACGTAATGAGTTAACACAGACACTGGACAAGTCTGCTTGATTCCAGGGCCCTCCCAATTGGCTTGGTCAACTCAGGGATGGGCTATGCAGTGCTGTGCACATTGCAGAATAAGACTGGATGGGTTGAATCCTGCTCTGCCAATTTGAGCTGTATGCTTATGAGCCTCTGTTCCTGTTTCCTCATCTCTCAAGTGGGAACAACAATGATGCCTGCTTCATAAGGTTGTTGTCATAACTATACATTTGAAGTATACTTGGATGTAGTAGGCTCTGTGCACATTAGGCATTTATGACATTCTCTCTGCATCTCTCTCCTTACCTAGAAGGCAATGTCACCAAAATCAGGCTCTCAGCTGTGAAATCCTATTTTGTCCCCAGGGAACTGGGTTTAAAACAAATTAGCTTGTCTACTGAAAGCAGGAATAGGAGCCTTCTAGCCAAGGGGGACTGCTCAGGGCAGAAGCTGCAAGCAGGGTGTCCCCCAGAATTAATTGCTCACCACCATGTCACTGTTGGTGACAAATTCACAATTACTGTCTTCCTAGGAAGAAAGATTTCCTATCCTTTCCTAGTTGTGGCCCCTAGAGTCTCTGGTATGATTTAAGTAGGTCTGAAAAGTCCTGCTTCCAGTTCCACAGAGGAAAATAACCTCTGGAGAACAGGGTCCTGGGTTTACGTGACAGGTTATCTTTTCTCATCTGTTTCAATTGGTGATGGGGACCATCCCACTGTCATCCTACCAGTGGGGTCTCATATTTGGAAGGGAACTGAGGAGCTAGGATAGAAACAAGAAAGGAAAGGATAGCACCTATTGATAAAGATAAGTCTGGGAGGTAACCTGGAATACTCTGTTCCTACCTGGACCCAGACTTCTGTTTCAAGGTGCAAAAGAACAAACTTGGGAAAAGAAGCAGAATAAAAAGTTGGTCCTCAGCTGAATTTCCTACAGGCATGAACAGTCCCTGAATAAGCCCACACATGAGCTTTACCTTAGTTTTATGCAATTGAACTAAACTTGTGTTCACATTGCAGAGAACAGAGGGTGAGAAGACAGTTTCATTTGCACCTCAAAAGTCCCTTCCAAATTCCTCCATTTAGATATACAGGATATCATAGCTGTTGTACTCCTACCCTGCTCCTGCATCAGCAGAAGCCTAAGGCAATGTGGGTTCTTCTTCAGTTCTTCTCAGGTTTGCAACATCAGATGACCCAAAGCACAGTAAGGTAAAGATGGTACTTGCTGTTGAAATCACAAGCCCAAGATTAAAAACCTAGTTCTGTCAGTGACTTTGAATAATCCCAACTCATTTCTGACCTCAGTTTTATTATCTGCCTGGTGGGGACCAGAAAGAGAGATAAAGCTTCCCTCAGAACCCTTTAACATCTCTTCTTCTCAACCTGACTAAATGCACAATGCTCCCTACCAATGATGCATCCAGATCAGGTTGAGTTGAATGGGAGTCTCTTTCTCTGGGTTCCCTGGATGTATATCTTCATCTTTCATTGAAACCATTGACCTCTCTCTCCACTCTGAGCTTCCTGCAGGCAGGGACTATGTGCTTCCAACCTATTCACCCCTTATAGTACAGTATTAGTTATAATGTTAATGTTCAATGAATGAATGTGAATGAATGGAGGCATATTCTTGGAGTTCCAGAACCAGGTGTTCAGGGCCACATCCAGCACCATGTCAGGCAATGAAGTACCATGAGGTGCACCCTGAAGCTACAGTTTTTAAGATGTTCAAAGCTATTTGCATAGCTAGAGTTTATGCACGAAGCATGGGCAGCCGATGCCACATGACCCCAAAGTGGTTCAGGCAATGAAGTCATAGAACTAAGCAGGGACCTGAGCAAATCTGAGGTGCTGTTTAACCGTAAGTGCCCAGTGGCTCCTCACTTGCTAATCTAAAAGCATGAACCTGTATCCTTAGTTCTGGGGAGTGAAGGAGAGTAAGCAGTGAGGTTGGGGAGAGGTTCAGGCTCATGTGCAAAATCCTTTTGATTTTATTGAACAAAGACGCAAACCTGGGTAGCAGTGAGCATTTTCTCCTCCTCTTGACAGCCCTCACTGGCCACAGAGTAGTAAAGGAAATTAATGACCTTCCGTTCTAGAAGAGGAGGACTCTATCCCTGCCCAGGACAGTTGTCCTAAGAAACTGCAGACCCAGGGTCCCCCACTTTTCCTAACCAGTCAGTCTGTGCTGCCAACACAATGCTCTCATCTACACAGGTAGTGCTCAGATCTCACCACCTTCAGGAAGCCTGCCAGAGCCACACAGAAAATTCATCTTTCTCTGAATCCTAGTGTTTACTGTTTTTCTGTCATTGCAATCATTCATTCATTCTTAAAGTTAAGAGAGTGTTTGCAAATAAACATTAACCACATTACTTGGACTTCTATTTCCTCTTAAAAGGTAGTGGAAATTAATAGAAAGAAAATTCTAAAAAACACAATTAGGAACCAGCTGTGGGGTTGGGGGATCTAGACCCAGAAACTAAGTCTTCATGGGCCTTCCTTTTGCCTTTTATCATGTTACTTTTCCATTAATGGAGGACGTAGTAAAGGGGGATGAAGTACACATGAGAACTATGGAACTGAGAGAGAGAGGATTTCAAACTGACAAACTTAGCACAGGAGAAAAGGGTAGCATACTGTCTGAAGAAGGGAGGTTCTGGAGCAATGATGTGCTGCCCAGTCATAGCCCTGGTACTTTCCCATGATCCTGGCCAAAACCCACATGCTGAGTCAGGAATCCACATCTGCTGCTCAGTGTCTGCTGACACTGGAAGTGCTACGTGATAATTACCCACAAAGTGCTAAGTTATTTCTGTCTCCAGCAGGAGGACAGATCAGGAGGGGCAGAGTCCAGAAATAGCAAAAGCAATTAACAGGCTGGCTTTGGAGGGGATAATTACTGTGAACAAATTAGGAACTGGCCAGGTAAACCTTGGCCTATTTACCACGCAGGTGAGTGGTGGGGGCATCAGCATGCCCTTCCCAGCCCTGAAGCCCAGAGCTGCATTACTTTCCAGAGTATACCCTCCATTCTGGGCCCTCTATGGACCAAAAGCCCTATGTGAGCTGAGAAGCCCTCTTGGTACATACTCTGTAACCCCCAAGATATGTATAAAAGGAGATCTTGAAAAGGCATGACAAATATTCACCTATTGTCATCATAGGAATTCACAAGAATCTGGACAAAACAGCCCTTATTATCACTAAGACATGTATATTCTATCTGCTTTGCTTTCTTCTTTGTGTTGAATTTGCAGTTCCTTAAAGAATCAGATTCCTGGCTATAGGGTTAAGATGCCTTTGAAGTGGGAAGTCAGCTACCAAAGTTTAAATATAAGCTCCTGCTGGGCAGACCCACAGGGAAGAGATAAAGACCAATGCTTCCTCAGCTCTGCCACCAAGGGCTAACTTTCCAGTTGAGAAGAAAGGACCATTATAAAAGATTCAAATCAGTGCTACTTAAGAAACATGAGTCATGGGGCTGCAAATTGAATCAGGGGAGGTGTCCTGGAGGCATGAAATGAGGCATGGGTATCTCCCTGTACAGCAAGCCTGTTTTCCCCAGCCTCTAATGGCCCTGTGGTCCAAGTCCAGCTCCCATTCTTGCTTCTGAGACCTGAAGGCAGGTGGAACATCATTCTGCCCAGTACTCTGGATTCTTTCAAGGAAGGAGAGAGAATAAACTCATCTGCTTAGATTGGGAGTCACCTCTTAATTCAGCCCCCTGTTCCTCCTGCTAGTACAGTAGTAGTTAGGGGAAGATGGTAAGAGTGGGAGAGTAGAGTGTAAAGTTCAAGTTTCTGTTCTGCCATTGATGTTTAGGAGGCCAACTCATAACACATCAGAGCTTGAGTCCATCCTATAGACAGTCGAGATTTAGCCAGAATTATAAAAAAGCATGCAAGCAGCCCTGACATAGTGGGGGCTATTTCCCTACTTTCTCATCAGTGCCATTCAGAGCCAGCCTTGTGTGCTTTGGTTTCTCCCAGTCATGCCAGTATGTCACCATCAATAGTGCCTTCTTTATGGAAACTCACCAACTCACTGTAGATTCACACCTTCATGTCCAGTCTGCCCATGAATGCTGACCTCTAAGAGCAGGTCCTCCAGATAAGAGGAACCCCAAACCCCTGCTTTTTGT
Organism: Aplodontia rufa; assembly: GCA_004027875.1. Classification (NCBI taxonomy): domain Eukaryota; kingdom Metazoa; phylum Chordata; class Mammalia; order Rodentia; family Aplodontiidae; genus Aplodontia; species Aplodontia rufa. The sequence continues at coordinate 50,707 of PVKS010006819.1, read as the reverse complement.
CATTGCCTGAGGCCCACATACTTCTCAGCTGCTCTAATTTATGACCAAAGGCCATCTAATTCTTACAACAAGGAACAAAGAGGCAGAGTGCTGTGCAGATTTAACCCTGGAGCTGGGTCGGAAACTCTTGAGTTTCTAGATTCTGGTCCTGGATCTCCCACTTTTGAGAGGCCCCAAGCATGTCCCTTCTTATCTCTGAATATACTTTTCTGTATATTAGATGGAGGATGTTCCTAGCCTCCCTCCTTCACAGGGTGGCTCTAAGGAGGCAGATGCAAAAGAAAATCTTCTCTGTTCTGATCTCTCTCCAGCTATAGCTTTTAAGATTTCAGAAACAGGTAGGAGCCAGAGCTCAGAAAGGTTATAATACCTGCCTGGCTGCACAGTTAGTTCACAGTAGGTCACCCCACCAACCCACCAGTCTCAGGCAGGTTCTGTGCACTCATCCAATCCCCCCCCAGTTCAGCTAGGCTCCCCAGCTCCAGGGAGAGCCTCTTACACCATGACTGGTAGCTATAGATACTGTGAATAATGGAGTACCATGTTTGTCTAATGGATTTATCACTACTTACAAATGCAGCTTCATCAACAAAAGCAGGTGAAAATCGATGTTGAGGCAGCTAAGCAAGATGCACTATCCCCCACAGCTTGGCGTGTATTGATAGCCTTTTGTCCACTTGGTGTTTTGCACCCTATGTGAAGCTCAAAGCAGGAATAAAAATGCCCTTGGCTCTTCTTATAGACAATTCTTTGACTCCCATTCAGGGTAGGATACTGGGGCTAAGTGCCCCCCATCAATCATTTAGTGTCCTGAACTAAAGCAGCCAATCACTCAACGAATTTCTTCTTTCCAGAAGAGACGCAGCTCTTTTGAAGGTCTCACACAGCTGTCACTGACACAGTCAAGCCATCATCCACAGAACTCAGGGGAAGCCACCCTTCCTGTACTGGACCAGAGAGAGAGAAGGCACCTTCTTCTGTATATGTGTTCCATAAGTGTGTGTGTGTATATGTGCATACACATGCACCTTTGTGTACACTTATGTGCATGTGAGCTTGTGTGTATGTGTGTGTGTGTTGTGTGTGTGGTTTTGGTCTGGTTACGGTGGAAGATTTTAAAGGAGCATAAATGTTTCTTGAAAAAATCTATATTAAGTTATGGAAATGTTATGAAGAGCAAAGTTATGAGACCTTAGAAGTTGTTCTATTTTTATTTGCTCAATTTAATTCTACACATCTACCCCAGATTCTCCCTGTGCTCAGTGTCTGCTGGGCTGAGTGGGGAAGACAATCACATTGGAATGAGCTCCAGATGGTGAGCACTGAGAATGCTTCAAATTAATTTTATTTATATATCAATTGCTTATTATGAGCAAGGCATCATGCCAATTTCTAGGGGAAAAATGGGGAGAAGAGGTGGTAATGTTGGAGGATTTTCTATATGTTTTCTCATTTGATCAGAACTTATGCCAAGCACATAAAATGTTATTTCCAATCTCAACAGTGACCCTCACGGTAATTGTTATTATTCCATTTTACAGATAACAAAACCAAGGCAATAAACTTCCTCAAATCAAAGAAACAGCCTGAAGCTAAATTGGAATTTAAATTTGGGGTTATCTGGCCCCTAACTAAAGCTCTTTGCACAGAGAGATGCAGGAAGCAGGTGATGTAGCCCCACTTTACATTTTGGAATATGTCCATGACAATCTTTTGCTATAGTCCAAAGATTCTCAAATGTCAGCATGCATATGGGTCTCCTGCAGAACTTGCTAAGGCACATATGGCCAGCCCCACCTCTTCTCTACTAGGAGTCTCTTCTCTACTAGGTCTGCAACAGAACCCAAGGATACGAATTTTAATAAGCCTGCAGGTGGTGTCTACACTATTAATTCAGGCATCACGCTTTGAGAACTATTGCTACAGTTGCTGTATCCAAGACCACATAATCCAGGAGAATCAGATGGCTATTCAAATAGAAAGTTTTGGGGCATCACTGGATAATTGACAGGCACTATCTCCTCATGAACTCCACTACTTTATGGTGGAAGCAGTGGGTTGCACTCCATGTCTTACCTTTCCCAAAGCACAGGATCTCTGTAGGATCCCTCCCAGTTGAACCCTGGGGTCTCTCTCCTGCCCTTCCCTACTCTTTTTTCTTTTTCAGGGCTAAGGAGGGAACTCAGGACCTTGCGCATGCTAGGCAAGCGCTCCACCACTGAGCTAAATGCCCAACCCCCCCTTCCTTACTCTAAATGAAGGTATCATTCCTTCTGGGTGGTAATGTGTTCTTACAAGGCTGAGATTAGCCTTGTTCTCTCTTCTTTTTTGCTTCTCTGTTGTAGGCAAAGTGAAGATTCTGTCTTATTTTAAAAGGTTTGGGAGACTTGCTATTGATTTTGTGGAGAGCAGATTGTATGTTTGTGGTAATGTCTTGTTTTATATTACCAAAAGCATGCACACACTTTGTAGGACTATACATTTAGGTTGTTCTTGAATGAAAAAGGAGACATGGGAGATACTACTCCCATTTTACAGATAGAGTTGAGGGCCACAGAAAACCCCAATTTTACAGCTATAGTAGCACTATTATTAATAATAATAACCCACCATTGAGTGCTTATTTGTGCTATCACAGTGTATATCTCATTTGACCCTCACATTATTCTTTAAGTTTTTCTTCGTAACTAACATTTGTCAAATACATGGTGTAGGATTGATACTGTTCTTAGCCTCTACCTATATTATCTCATTTAATCTTTATAACTGCTCTGTGAGGTAGGTTCCATTCTTGTCCCCATTTTTTAGAAAAGGAGATGAAGTACAGAGAGCTGAGTAACTATGTCCAAAGTTGCACCACTACTAAGTGACAGGTCTCTATTAGAATCCAAGGTCTCTGTCCTATCCAGCCTCCAAGAAAAATGCTGTTATCCCATTTTGCTGATGTCCCATAAGGGATCACTGAGGCCATCTGGGAAGTCACAGCAGCAGGGCACAAACCTAAGGCAATTGATTTCAGAGTCCATGATCTGAACTCCTACACTTCCTGGGATGCAGTGGGGTCTGTGGGCTCCAAACTGAAGTTCACCCATCCCAAACTCTAAAACCACTTTTAGAGTTGATGCCATCTGATGCATCCATAGTCTTCCTTAGAAATACAAAGTATATTGTTGGTCTTAACAGCTGAGCGTAACCACTGGCCAAACATCAATGGGAGCAAAGACTAATCCTCAAATTGATATGTTGACGGTATTTGGAGATGTGACTTTTGGGAAGTAATTTGGGTTAGATGACAACATGGGAGTGGGGCCCCATGATGGGTAAGTGACTTTACAGGAAAAAGAGGAGAGACCTGAGATGGCACACTTGCTTTCTCTCACCACGTGATGCCCTCTACCATGTTATGATATCGCAAGAGGACCCTCACCAGATTCTGGCACCTTGCTCTTGTATTTCCCAGCATTAAGAACTGTGAAAAATCAATTCCTTTTCTTTACAAATTACCTTATATGTAGTATTCTGTTATAGCAACAGAAAACATTAATACCCTCCTTGTGAAATTAGGGAACAGGCTGTATTTTCCAAGGACACACAACAACTCAGAAGCAAGTATTGTATTGAAAGATTATAAATCCACTCATATTATTGGTTCCATGTTGGTCAATGCCATTTGTTTCACCCAAGTCTGTGTGCCCATGGATCACATTTCCTGGGCTCAGCAGGTTCTTTCTTCACCTCATGTGCCCAATCCCAGAGGGAGGGATGCTTCTGACAACACCTGCCACAAAGTTATCTATGTTGCCTTTGGGTTGCTATGGTGTTCTCTTTAATATAAGGATGCATCCAACCCTGGGACATTATCTCTTTTCTGGAGTGTAGGGGATGAGTGTGGGAATGAATAGGGACTTAGACAAGGACTGACCAGATGGTAGCTCAGAGGAGCAAGTAGAGTTGTGGGAGAGGAGTAGAGAAGATAATGATTCCTGGAAATATTGTACCATCTTAGAGCTCCCTTCCTTCCTATTTCCCAATGCACCTGTAAGGAAAGGCACCTTGGACATTGTCCTGAACGAAAATAGCAGAGGACTGACCTTGTCTTTCTCATGCCCTTGTGTTTCCAGCCTTATTCCCTAACTACCGCTATGTTCCATTGAAAACAAAGGGTGGATGAGCTGCAAACAACAGGAATAGGGCACCAATCTCCTTCCAGCTGCCTGAGGGCTTGATGCCAGAAGGGATGAGGGAGGCACCATATGCTTTGGCTCAATGCATTCTCAACTAGCTAGCTACTTCCTTGAGTATACATGTCTCTGTGTCTCTCAAAAGCCCCGAACAATGAGATTGGTCAGAGGAAAGGTGAGCCAACAAACCTTCCTGTGGAGACTTAGGGAGCCCCAGAGAATCAGAGTCTTCCCAGACATGTGCAATCTTAACCTCTCTCTATGTTGGCTACTATCAACGGAAGAGGCAAGCTAGAACAGGGAGGGGGGATTGGTGTGATCCCATTTATAGTGATTTTATAGTGATTGAGAGAAGGAACCTGAACAGAGATGGAGTTAGAACAGACAATGTGTAAATTCAGTCACCACGCCCTGCCAAAGGATAGCTTCCAGCTTTGTAAATTTTTCCACTAGATGCCGTTGGGGTTGAACAAGATTTTTTGGTTTTCTGTGAAATTCCAGAACAGAAGCCAGTTGGTTAAAGACTGAGAAAGATAGATATCGAATCATTAAAGGGAAACATGTTCTCACATTGAAATTAGAATTTGCTTCCCCAGGAAACTATGAGAAATCTGTCACTCAAAAATTTAAGCCTAGACTGGGGATTGCCAGCTAAGGAGCTGAGGATGTGGAAGGAAGCCTGATCAAGAGTGAGCAACTCAGGATGACAAATCTGATCTGCTCCATGCTGAGACTGAGCTTCTCTGACTCCAATCATTGGAGGTGAGGTGAGCTGGCTCCATGTCTCATCTCTGGCCCATCAGTTCTTCGGGAAGAACTTACAGAGAACCACCAAGTGCCTTAAAGAAGACTAGTCTAAATCCCTGCCTTTGAAGAGCATATAATAAAGCTGAGGGAGATTGCAAGCTCACAGGAAATGATTAGAAAGCTGCAGCAATGGCCCATGACATAATACAAACCATCCATCGAAGAAGCTGCAGTGCTAGGGCTGTGGCCAAGGGAAGAGTTAGACATGGCATAACTAGTCCAAGAGTACTAGGGCCTAACTGAACTATACAAGCTCAGGAAGCAGTGAGGTACATCAGCAAAGGGGTCAAGAAAAGCAAGTTCCAGGTATGCTTGGCAAAGGGAATTGGCCTGAGCAGCTACATGGAGCTGCAATTTGAGTAGGCTCCATATGAGAGAGTTAGCTTGACAGTGGGTACCATGATGGGAATCCAGGGAACATCACTGTCCAAGTGAACTTGTTATCACCTGAGAAGGAGGTACAATTTACTGGTCTTCCTCCTGGGAAGGAAAACAGTAATGCAAAAACCTCCACTGCCCCTCTAGCCTAGGAATATTTCAGCAGACCTTTGGAGCTTATGATTTTCTATCTCAGATTATAATTATCTGATCAAGAGTGTCTTACTTTGTTTTGTGCTGCTATAACAGAACACCTGAAACTGCATTATTAATAAAGAACAGAGATATATTACTTACAGCCTCCATAAGGAGGAAAATCCAAGGTTGAGGGAACCTGAAAGTGATAAAGGTCTTTTTATTGTGTCAATTCATAGGAGAATGTGGAAAGGCAAATAAGCACATGCATGTGTGTAAAGGAGGAGGAAGGAAGGGAGTGGGGAGGAGGAAAAAAGCAAACCAAACTCATCCTTTTCTTAGAAATCCATTCTTGCCTCAATGGCATTAATCCATTCATGAGGGTGGAACCCTGATGATCCAATCCCATTTATAGGTTCCATCCCCCAATACTTTTAGATTGAGAATTAAGTTTTCAGCTATGAACTTTGGGGACACACAGCAAGGTGTTTGATCTCTCCAAGTAAATAATGCGTTCCTCCAGAGGAGAATTCATCTTTTACCTACTCACTCTCAACCACCCTGACCAACATACACATACTCACACACATATGCACACACACACAAACACACTCATGCACACACATATTTGCATAGGCAAATGAATTAATGTTTCTAGGAACATTTTCAAAAAGAGAGAGAGAGGAGTCTAAGTCCTTGAAATCTGGACAGTGGGTGGCTTAATAGAGTGACTGCCCAAATGTACATTATGAAAATCATGGGCTCAATACCATATGCATTTCTGAGACTAGAAAAGTTGAAGGAGGTTGCAATTTTTCTCAGCAGATGAGAAAATCCCTGATAAAGACTCAACATCTACAAAGAAACTGAAGAATTCTATAGCTGCTTTCGCTATCACTTTAGATCTCCACCACACAGCACATGCTATTGTGCATGTGTGAAAACATGCACAATTTCCCAATGTGCTCTCTGGTCCTTCACCCACAGGATTTCCTCAGCCTACCTCCTCTCCTGGAGGGGTAGGGGAGGCATTTCTGTAGCATTCCCCATCCCTTCACCCTCCAGTATTGGTTCCCTCATTGTCAAATTTGGCTCTTTCTTCCTCAGTTGATCAGCCTCACTCTGCTTCCAGAGAGAACCTTTCCCTGTTGAATTCCAAGGGTCATAATAGACATGTAACATCTCCAAAGGAACAAAATAAAAAAAAAAATAGGGTCATGATCCCCTTATCAAAGTATTGCCTGGACTATTTCACAGACTTCCAGGACCACCCAGCACAAATTCTCCACTTACAAAGGTGGGGAGGCAGCCTGGGTCTCAGAGATAACTAATGAAAGAGCATAGCAAACTGTTCTGGACTCTTCTTACATTCCTGCTCAGAGAGGCCCCCTGTCTTTACCATCTTGGCACTTCTGATTTTCAGAACTACAGGAAACCAGTTGGAAGTCCAAGGGCAGGGGCAAAATTATGCTTCCCTATGCCCACTTTAGGTCCTCTGTACTAGTTTATAGAAGGAAGGAGGGAATACAGAGAGAGGGCAGGGAAGTCAAGATGAAGGAAAGAACCACTTTTTTGTGGATAAGAATGGGTTCATTTCTGGCTTGTCAACTGTAAACTGACTCCAGCTTTGTTGAGCCTCAGTTTCTTTATCTGGACAACAAAGATAGAGCAAACCCCTGTCTCCAGGCAAATGTTAGAACTAAATAAGTGCTCCATGCTCCATGCAAATGTGGTTAGGATGCTGGAAAGTGATGCTCTAACCTCAGGGAGGTGTTGCTGGCGTAACTCCTTGCCTCCACCAGTCTAAACTCTCATCAGCAAAGCATGACGAGGCCTGTTTGTGCAAACTCTTGCCAACAATGTAGCACCCAGCACTTGATCTTTAACAATCTGTTGTGTGAAAAATGGCATCTTCAAGAAGTCTTAATTTGCATTTCTCTTACTGTCAGTAAGGATGAACATCTATTCACTTTTAAAAGCTATTTGTACTTCCTTTCCTGTGAATTAGCTCTTCATATTCTTGGCCGATTTTTCTTTTGATTTTTTGCCTTATTTTTTGAGAGCTTTTATGTAGTTGAGAAATTGACCTTAGTCTATGGCATATTTTAAATCTTTAAATATTTGATATGTTTAAAATACATCTGAGTATAAGAATCCCATTAATATGTTAGTTACAGATTCAGAAGTAATTTTCTCAGATGATTATATTATTGTTTCAACACTATTTACAGACTAACCCATCTTTTTCACCCTAAGAATGTCTGAAAAAGTATCTTCACATTACTCTAAATTTTCTTATGTATCTTGTTTGCTTTTTAAACTCTATGTTATGTTCCATTGATCAAATTACCCATCTATTCACAAACACCACTATTTTACTTATTATAACTTTTAAAATATAACATAGCCCTCACCACATACTAATACACATCTGGGAATTTTCTGTACTATCCTTGATTCCTTTTTTTCCTATGTGATTTTTAGGATCAGCTCAGGTGATTTCAAAATTTATTACTTATTTGGGGATCAAGTTTAAATTATAGATTAGTTAAGGAGAATTGAATTATTTATCTTTACGTGTATCCATTAGTAAATATGTTCAATGGTGAATATGCTTATGTGCCTTGGTTTGTTCACATATGGGTTGATGATCAGAAGTCTGAATATAGAAAGTATGAGCTTGTTTGGCAAATCAAGAATACCATCTGGGATCTAAATGACTTCTGTCTTTCTTCTCTGCCATCCCTTGGGCTGCCTTCCATCCTCTAGGCCATCCTAGCTAAAGGGTGCCTCACGGTATCTGGGCTGCAGTCATTGTGCCCCTATTCTAGGAAGGAAGACAATCAAAGGTGAAATGAACTTTGACCAGTCATCTATCTGTCTTTCCCCTTTTAAAGAGTTTTCTTGGAAGTCCACTCATCAAGTATCACTAGCATGTCTAAAAAGTAGTCTGGATTTCCAGAGAGCTAGAAAATGCAATCTTTTCAGCTGGGCACATTGCCACCCTCAATAAAATTAGATTTCTATTTCTAAGGATAGAGGAGGAAAATTGGAGAAGCACCTGCTGACCCTGCCACCCTGGCCTAGAAAACAAGAAACCTTTTCTCTTCTCCAACTTCATCCCTTCTTTAGTACTGACTCACCTGGGTGTCTTCAATATGACAGCTTTGAAAATGCAAAACCTCACCATCTCTCTAAATTTAATAATCAATATTCACTCTTTATTGATTATAGCTATTTAGCAACATTTTACCAGAAGACCATTTTTCAATTCAAATCCTTCTATAGTTTAGCCACAGGACAATTTTCCTTAATTTTCTTCTACCTAACTGTCTGCCTTGTCCCACTCTCCTTTGCTCAGACATCTTTTAGCTGTTGTGCTTATTCACTCCTGCTCTAATTGAATATTCCCACAAGGCCCATGCGTTAGAGGTTTGGTCCCCAGGTTTATGCTGGAACACATAGGATGTGGGACCTGGTAGAAGATACTTGGGTCCTTCTATAAGGATTGTGGGACTCTGGTCTCTTCCTCCTGCTCCAGTTTGAGACATACTTTTTTTAATTCTAAAAGCGTTCTGCCATGATATCTCACTATCTACCACCCTCACTAGAACTGAACTGATGCAGGCACATACTTTAAAGCTTCCATAACTGGGAGCTAAATAAACCTTTTCTCTTTATAAGTTAGCTTCCTCAGATATTTCACTGTAAATAATAGGAATCAGACTAATACAACTCTTTACTGAGTTCATGCAGCCCCTTGACTTGTATGTATAAGGAAGGCATTATATGCACACACGTACCAACACCTCTCAAACTGAAATGTCCAGCCCAGCACACCTATTTGCAGGTAAATCTTTTATTTGGTGCATTGAGCACAAGTGAAGCACAAGACAGGTAGAACTATTACACAGTGATAGGAATGCAAAAAGGTGCAACCATTCTACAAACAGCTTGTCAGTTTCATATGAAGAGAAACACACACTTAACCCTGTGGTTCCAAAACCGTATGACTAATTATTTACTCAACAGAAATGAAGACATATATCTGCATAAAATTAGCACATGACTGTTTATAGCAGCTTTATCCATAATTGTCCAGAATCTGGGAGGAAAAAAATCCAAACTATACAACAGGCAAATATATAAACACATCATAGTACATCCATACAATGAAGTGCTACTTAGCAATAGAAAGAAATCTACTATAGATGCTTGCAAGGTGAATTTCAAATATATATGATAAATGGAAGAAACTAGACTCAAAGGATCACATACTCAACTGGAGAACATTGGCACATGCCTGTAATCCCAGCTACTTGGGAGTCTGAGGCAGGAATATCACAAAATCAAGACCAGTCTGTGCAATTCAGTGACACCCTGTTTCAATCAATCAATCAATCAATCAATCAATAAATAGGCCTGGGGATGTAGCTTAGTGGCACAGCACTTGTTAGGCTCAGTACTGCAAAAACAAAAATTCATAAATCATTTCATCTATATAATTTCATTTGTGGGACACTCTGGAAAAGTTAAAACTATAGGGACAGGAAAGGAGAAGAGTAATTTCCAGAGGCTGAGTGTGGGAGAATAACTATAACATTGAATTTTAAAAACCACAGATCAGGCTGGAGATGTGGCTCGCCAGTATCGTGCTTGCCTAGCATGCCTGAGGACCCGGGTTCAAATCCCAGCACCACATACACAACTAAGTGTTGGAGCAATGAAAACCAGATGAAAAATGAAATAAAATTGTTTCTCCATTTTTTTTCTCTCCATCTCTCCCTTTCCCTCTCTTAAAAAAAAAAAAAACACCACAGATGGAGGCTGGAGTGGTGTCTCAGTGGTTACAGCACTTGCCTGGCAGGTGCAAGGACCCAAATTCTAAACGCAGCACCACATACACAACTAAATGTCAGAGCAATGAAGGTTACATGGAAAACTAAATAAAAATTAATTATCTCTTTCTCTCTCTCACTGTCCCTCTCTCTTTAAAAAAAATCAGAGATGATGGAAATGTTCTGTATCTTGTTTGTGATAGTGGTTATAGATATATTTATATGTACATTTGGCAAAATTGATAGAGCTGCACACCTAAAAAAGTGAATTTTACCACATAAAGTATACATTAATAACTCTTTAAAATTCCATTCCCGTATGCTCCCCTGAGCACCAAACTTTTGTATCTTTTTGGTGGAGTTGACACAGAACGCAGTTTCTTTGAGAGAGAGAAAAATAATTTTTAAAAAATTTTGGCAGCACTCTGAAGACATTTTTCTCATCCTTCACCCAATCCACAAGTCTGGGTGGCTTTCCCCATTCTGATCTAACCATTTCTGAGATTTTTCCCACTTTTTTTGTTTGTTTGTTTTGTTCTGTTTTTTGTTGTAGCTGCTGATTTTGTTTCCTTGTTTGGTGCTAAGTATTGAATCCAGGACCCTGTGTGTGCTCAGTACATATTTTTTGTCCCAAAGTCATCCTTTGTGTCAACTCCAAGACCTTTCAGCTCTTCCTAGAGCCTTCTCTCTGTGACTCACATCCCACCATTACAACTCTTACTACTGCAAGCCTAGGGGTTTCACAGGTTCTTTGTACTTGATCATCCTCTGCATTTAGATGTGGTTTGCATACTGTTTACTACTAAACACAAACATCATCTCAATGAAGTGGTTGGATGCAAGTGAGCAAGACAGAAAATTTACTTCCGCTGAAGGGTGAAAAGAAAATGGGTGCAGGAACAGGAAAATCAGGGGGTTTAACTCCAACCTGCCCCAATACGGCCCATCATTTTGACTGGAGATCTCATGTGTACAATCTATGCAGTTGGTTAAGGTAAGGTAGAGGTGGGTACAAAAAGAAAGTAGGGGGCGATTGGGAGAGAGAGGGTAGTCACTGGAAAGAGGTAGACATGTGTTAGTAGAGGTCACGGGAAAGAGATGAGTGGGTACCGAAGGGGTACCTGAAAAGAGGTGGGCATACATGGGGGAGGTAGTTACTATCTTGAAGAGGAAGGGGGATCTAAAAATGGAGGTAGTCTATCCTGCATCACAGTCTTCAATTTTGACAGAAAATAAAAACATAAACCTTATAATTCCCCCCTCTTATATGATGGCATATATACTCTTCAAACTCTGATACCAATTTTTGACATTTGTTTTTTACTTCATTGGATTCAGGAGGATTGATTTGGCCTATAGCTAAAAGTTGTTTAATGACAGCAGTCAATCTCTGAACAATATCCTCTATATATCTAATCAAGGTCACAACCTCAAATATAATAATTAATAAAAAGATAATAAGTATAATTATTTCTTTCCACATTATTTATCAGTAATGTTTAGCTCCTTGGAAATTTCCCTTATATAATTAATAACTTTTTGACAGGTATCCTCAATGTAATCCATTATCATGTACCACCAAAGGGAAATGGACTCAAAGTTGGTTGTTATTAGAGTTTTGATTGCATACTCATGGGCATCCAATGATCCATGGAAAGAGAGATGCTCTTCTTTTTCAGAGGACTGTGATTGATATGATCTAGGAACAGTCAGGGTGGAAGGGATAGCCAATTGAACCAAAGTACAAGTTCCATTCCAATTGGCAGGTAAGGTCTCAAGCCAGGGCCCTCCACAATACCACCAGATACCGGCTCAGGCTATAGGAAGTGCTGTTTGATTTGATACTTCCTCAATCACCCTTCCTGGCACCAATATACATTTCCCAAGAAAGCCAATTGCTCCCCCACCTAGAAAGGCATGAGGTATAATTGATTCTGAGGGAAGGGGGTTGGATGATCTTTGGGGGCTCTTATTTTTGACCCTTTGCTTCCAGGAACAGCAATGATAGGGTTTTACATAAGTTATTTCTCCAGGATGTCTTTTCCTGAAAGAGGGATATCATGCAACTCATGTCCATTGGATCTGAGGTCCAGTCAAAAGGAAATGGGACCACTTGAGCTATCTGCCCTCCTGTTGCACAAGCATAAAAGAAGATTTTATTTAATGTGCTAACAGAATATTTAATCCTTTTCACCCGGGTATTTGTCTCATTGTATCCAATTTCTACTTTAAGAATTGTTTACCTCCAAGATAATTTTGGTAACATCATTGTTAGGTTCTTCAGAATATGTTGGACAATGATATTCATTTATCCCAGACAAGTGCCCCTGGTCATGTGAATTTTACAGAGAAGCATGTGGTAAACATCAGATTTAGAAATCACAGGAAAGATAGTCTGAGATACATCAATAATCCACTTACAAGATATAATTCCCAATGTCATCATAAGCATTATTACAGTCTTTTTAGAGTCAGTTTGGTGAAGTCTGGGTGCTGGGCTGAGATTCATTGTCTTTCACAATTGGAGGTTGAGACCCCTTTCATGCATGTGTAATGAGTCCAACCTTGTTCGGCTGTCTAAAACAGCTGTCTCAGTTGTAAGCAGGACTTACTAAGGCCCTTCCCAAGAAGGATCCAGCTTATTTTCCTTACAAACCTGGATCAAAATGTGGTCCCCTGGATGATGTGGGTGCACAAGGAATTCCAGAGGTGGATTCTGTGCCGGGAGGCCCTGTAATTTCAAAGAGGATAAGGTAGGAGAGAGGCCTAATATATAATTTTTCTAAGACATTGATCCTTTGTTTCAAAGGTGGGAAACCCCGTCAATTTTTGTAAATATGGCAACCCATATAGTAATTCACATGCAGATAAGCCTATGTCTTTTAGGGGAGATATTCTAATTTGTAGGAGAGCAACGGGGAGACACTTAGTTCAAGGGGGCTTTGTTTCCAGCATCAATTTAGTAATCTGCCTCCTTAAAGTTTGGTTCATTCTATCCACCTTACCCAAGGAAGGGGAGTGCCAGGGAGTATGATAGTCCCATTTTATGTCTAAGATTTTCATAAGTTCTTTAATAATATTTGCAGTAAAATGACTTACATTATTTAAGCCTATATTTTCTATTAGGCCAAATCTAGGGATTATTGATTCCAATAAAACCTCAGTTCCATTGCTAGCAGTAGCACTGGGCAAGGGGATAGCTTCCACCTAATTAGTTAGATGATCTGCTATTACTAGCAAATATTTTACACATCCTATTTGAAGCATCTCAGCATAATCAGTCTGGATATTTTGGAAGGGTCTTAATCCTGGATTTCTCCCTCCTGGAGGCTTTTTCTTAAAGCTTGTTTATTAATCCTTCTACAGGTGATACAGGCTTCATTTACTTGTTTGGCTACTGTATAAATTCCCATACATCCATATACTTTCAGTATAACATCACACATAGCCTATGGTCCCCAATGGCTTCCTTTATGTAAATGGGTCATTATTTCCTTCATTATGGGTTTCATAAGCATTTCCCTACCATCAGGTAGAAGCTATTTTCCCTTAGGAGCCTTGGAAAATCCCAATTTTATTAATTATTTTTTCTTCCTGTGGGCTGAATATTGGAGTAATAGAGGTAGGGGATGAAACAGGGATGACAGGCTGTTTGGCAGCTTCATCTGCTAGCCTATTGTCTGGGCCTCTATATTGTGGCCCTATTGGTGTCCTATCATATGTACAATAGCTATTTCTTCAGGTAACAGTAAACTTTCTAGAATTTGAATAATTAATTCATTGTATACTAACTTCCTTCCTCTACTACCAATCAAGCCACATTCAATCCAAATTTTTCCAAAGTGTGGACAACTCCAAAGGCATATCTAGAGTCTGTATAAATTGTTCCCTCTTTTCCCTTTAGAAACTTTAGGGCTTGGTTAAGAGCAAATAGTTCACAGGTCTGTGCAGACCACCCAAGGGGTAGCTTTCCTGATTCTATTACTTTTTATTGTATCCTAACTATTACAGAATATCCATTATTCCTTTTCCCTTGAATAACCCAGGAAGACCCATCTATAAAGATCTTAAGGCCTGTTGATAAGGGGTTTTCTCTAGGTCTGGCCTGACCTTGGTCTGGTCAGGCCAGACCTTAGAGATCCATGCAGTAATGTTCAGTGGAGTCAGAGGTTTTCCCCCAGTTAAGAATTCAGCCAGATTTAAACAGTTTTCAGTAGTGAATGTTAAATCATCCCTTTCCAGGAGAATGACCTCATACTTTAGAATTCAGGAGTCAGTTAACCATCTCCCCACCTTTTGTGGGAGAATGGTTCTGATCTGATGAAGTGTGCTCACTATTAAGGGCCCTCCAAAGGTTAACTTTCAACTTTGTTCTACAAAAAAGGGCAGTGGCAACCACTAACTGAATATATTCAGACTATCCCCTAGAGACTGGGTCTAGAAGCTTAGATAAATAGGCTACTATTGGTTGTTTTTGCCCAACATGGCCCTGGGTTAATACTCCCAGAGCTGTTCCCTTGCCTACATTATCAAACAAATAGAACAGTTTATCAAGTGAGGGTAAAGCTAACATAGGAGCCATGATAAGAGCTTGTTTAAGTGTATCTAGTGATTGAAGTTTCTCAGGCTTCCAAAGGATTGAGTCAGGTTCTTCATCTAAAATTTTAAGATACACTTTTCTAGTCTTCAGGGCATAAGGGTCTATCCACAATTTACAGTGTCCCATCAGTCCTAAGAATCTTCTAAGTTCCCTCTTTTGTCCAAACTTGGGAACGAATCTTTTCTTCTTCTTTAGCTGTTAGAAGGTTAAGGAAAATTTGAATTTCCTCTATCATTGATTTTTAATCCTACCCCAAGTTCACACTAATGTCTCAACCTAAAAGATTGGTCCCTGCTGCAGGCACAAATGGGAATTCTATTTGGGTATGCCTGTCTTGGTATCTCATTTTAGTCTTCTCAAATACAGGACTTTAAAATTTTCTTCCTTTACTCCTGACACTAGTGGGTATTTATCAGATAGTTGTGTCTGTGTGGGTTGATATGTTAAAGAGGAGTGAGCTGCCCCAGAGTCAATCAAAAATGTTACCTTTTCCCTTTTGAGTCCCACCTCCAAATTTATCAAGGGCTCTAGGTAGGACCTCTTTTTATGAAAGAGCACCTGACCTTCCTAATCTTCATCGAAGGACATGAGGAATTTACCTTTTCTTTTCTTACTCATTCAAGACTTTCTCTCTTGAAATGTCCCTCTTTCCCACACTTATAACATTTACTAATTTTTTCCTCCCTTCTGTGGTTCCTTGGCTTGTGGTCCCCTTGAGTATCTTGGTTGAGACCCTCTTTGTCCCCTATTTTAAAGAGAGAGGGACAGTGAGACAGACAGAGAAAGAGAGAAACAACTTTATTTAGCTTTTCACATGGCCTTAGTTGCTCCAACACTTAGTTGTGTATGTGGTGCTGGGGTTTGAACCCGGGTCCTTGGGCTTGCCAGACAAGCGCCAAAACCACTGAGCCACAGCTCCAGCCCCTTTGTATATATTTTTTGAGCTTCTGTCAATAATTCCTCCAGACATTTATCTGTCCAACCTTCTAGTTTTTTTATAATTTTCTAGCTATATTTGGCCAGCTATCAGTTACAAAGTGTACTTTTAACGTTTGTTGCCCTAAGGCATCGTTAGTATTTAACCCAGAATACTTTCTCATTTGTTCCTCTAATCTACTCAAGAATTCTATTGGCCCTTCATCTCTCTCTTGGTGTACTCTAAAAGGTTTGACTAAATTTTGGGCCCGAGGGACTGCCTCCTTTACACCTTTTATAATTAAGTCTCTGCGGTCTCTCATATGTCCCCTGTGTACCTCATTATTATTATTCCAGTGTGGTTTTTCAACTGGATATTTTAACCTCAGCTGGTGGGGCTCTCTATCCAGCCGGGTGTTCACATTCCCAGGTCTCTATTTCATATAGCCTAATCATTGCCCTTTCTTCTTTGGAGAACAAAATACTTAAAACAGGTGTGTTCAGACCATGCGTAGAGATGAGGGCAGAGAAATTGTTCTAATTGTTCAGCTTCTCCATGTGGTTCCCTATCAAAGGTTTTAATTCCCACTTTAAGTATTTTACCTGTGAGCTAGTGAGAAGAGCATTTATAAATCCAATGGTCCCTTCTCCTAGAGGAAACTCATGTAAAGGATAAAAGGTGAAGGGAGAGGAAAGAGAATGACATTTCTTTTATCCCTGTGGAAACGGAAAGTTCTGAATATCCCATTTGCCTAGTACTAATTCTCTTTTTAATCTAGATAGGAGAGGGTATGAAATTGTAGAAGCAACAGAATCTGCTGTAGTCAGCTTTGGTTCTTTCTCACCCTTCACTGGAACATTTCTGGGGGCAGAAGATGGGTTTTGCCCCTCAATTGAATTAGAAATGGATGGCGGGGGAAGGCAATCATCTAATTTTTCTTCTTCTGTTTTTTTTTTAATTTTTGCTGATCTTAAGAGGAAAGAGGACTTTAGGTCCTTCTCTCCAAAAGAGGGAATATTCTATTTCTTCCACATTGTCAGAGTCTTTATCAATTACATTTATTGTTTTTATTATTTTATTATTATTATTATTATTAATAAATTACATTTATTATTATTTAATAATTTACAATTATTATTCTATTTAATAATTGGCATATCCAATCTTTGTTTGCCCCAAACTTTGGCCAGTATATTGATGGATTTAGGATAGGTTCTTGAGTCCAAATAAAGTAAAATATTCTATCATCTTTGATTTTTCCTTCATTTTTTTCTTAGGATTAACCTCCTAATACTTTAGCATGTATATAGCCCAAAGGGCTATGTAAAGGGGTTTCTGTGTCTTTTTCCCTGCTGACATCCTGCTTCTTTACAGCAGAATTTTTACTTCCCATCCCATTTTCTCCCAGGACATCATGGCTTCCAACAATTTAAAATGCTGTGCTTCTCAGCAAAATCCATGTTCATAGCAGCTCAATTAACAATAGCCAAATTATGGAATTAACCCAAATGCCCCTTACTGGATAAATGGATCCAAAAAAATAGTGTGTGTATACACTATATATATCACACACTATATATATCATGGAATTTAACACATGATAATAGAACACCTTTCTCAATGGCCAGGGTCTAGTTCCAGCCTCCACAGATGAGTGAAAACATTCGACCCTTGGTTCTCTGAGTTATGCTGATTTCACTCAGCATAAGTTCTTCCATAGCCATCCATTTACCTTCAAAGGCTGCAATATCATTGTTTCTAATTGCTGAGTAAAACTCCAATGTACATATGTACCACAGTTTTTGGATCCATTCATCCAGTGAGGGACATCTGAGTTATTTCCATAATTTAGCTACTATAAATTGATCTGCTATGAACATCAATTTCTCTGCTTCACTGTAATGTGCTGATTTTAAATCGCCTGGAAAAATACCCAAGAGAGGAATAGCAGGATCATATAGTGGGCTCATCCCTAGTTTTTTGAGGTTTTTCCACACTGCTTTCCAGAGGGGCTGTACCAGTCTACAGTTCCACCAACAGTGTGCTAGTGTGCCTATCTCTCCACAACCCCTACAGCATCTATTATTATTTTCTTCATTTTTGCCAATCTGACAATGCATTTTTCATTTGCATTTCTCTAATTAGCAGTGATTTAGAGCACTTTCTCATGTATTTATTGGCTTAATCAATGTCCTCTGTTGAGAAGTTTCTATTTAGCTCTTTGGCCCATTTATTGATTGGGTTGCTTGTGTTTTTGTAGTTGAGATTTTTGAGGATTTTGTAGATTCTGGATGTGAGGCCCCTGTCAGAGAGATCACAGCCCATGATTCTTTCCAATTCTGTAGGAAATCTCTTCACTCTTTTGATTATTTTCTTGGCAGTGCAAAAGATTTTAGCTTTATGGCATCCCAATCACTGATTTTTTACTTTACTTCCTTCATTTTAGGAGACATGTTGAGAAGTCTTTGCCTATTTCCAAATGCTGAAGTGTTGAACCTAATTTGTCTTCCATCAGTTGCAAGGTAGCTGGTTTAATTCCTAGCTCCTTGATCCATTTTGATTTGATTCTCATGCAAGGAGAAAGATATGGATCTATTTTCAACTTTCTGCAAGTGGCTATCCAGTTTGTCCAGCACCATTTGTTGAAACGGCTGTCTCTCCTCTATGTAATATTTTGTCTCCCTTTGTCAAAAATCAGATGTTTAAAGATTTCAGAGTTTGTTTCAGGGTCTTCTATTTTATTCCACTGGTCTTCTTTCCTATCTTGACACCAATAGCATATTGTCTTTGTTACTACAGCTCAATAGTATAGTTTTAGATCTGGTAAGGCAAAACAGCCTCTTTTGTCTTTCTTGCTTAGTAATGTTTTTAGTGAGCCTTAATAAAAAAAAAATTCTTTTAAAAAATGCTTTGCTTCCAATTTAACTCTCCAGGAGCCTCATTGTTCACCTTTTCTTAGGCTGTTACCTCCCTAGGGATCCCAATCTTCCTCAACTACATCCTCAATGATAGCCTTTAAAAGATACACAGTCCTGGTTCCTTTTCCTCATTCCCACCTCACATCCTAACACCCACTCAGCAACTCATCCAAATGCATGTTGCCAAATAGTTGAGCTGCAGAGACTGAGTTCTTTCATGTGCAAAAATGCCAACTCCATTCTCCCCAAAATTTGCCTATCTAACTTCACTCCCTGTCTCAGTTTTCAAGGGTGTTTGGAGGAAAATAGCACAGGTTAAGGAGGTAGTCACCATGCAGAAAACCCAGAGCTCATCCCCAAGTCCCAACAGATCTGTTTTCTTAGCCTTTTCTCAGAGCAGAGTCCATTTGGTGTGGGTTTCATGAACAAGTGGTTGTGCCCATTTTCCAGCATCCAAGTATCAGGTACTGGAATTCAAAAAAATTCTCCATTCTCCAAGGAGGGGAGGACATATTGTGCAAGAACAGGCTCTTTGTCCATATCAGCGGCCAATACCTAGAATTTTGAGCATCGTACCTGACACCCCTGTGACAGTCCCTGAGAAAGAATATGATATGTCCTATTAATTCTCCATCGATTTACTATATTATTCTTTCCAGAAGTATTTATTGTATTTATTTTCCACTTCTTGTGGCCATTTTCATGCCAGGGTAAAGGAAGAGGACACTAATCATCAAGCGTTGAAAAAATACAACCAAACTGTGAAGCCCTGGGCAATGTTTCTTACTAGGTGCACCAGCTATCCATTAATCCACAGAATCTAGCCTCTGTTGTATGCTTCTGTGGACACAATCCCACCTCCTATAATCTGGGCCCATTTACTCTGCTTCCAGAGAGGTCTAAAACCTGGTCATTTCCCTTTTCCTCTGTTCTGCTAATATTTGTGAAGATCATGAGAAGAAACAATGGTACTGTAATGTAAGGTGAACACCAATTACCAAGAGCAGGACTGGTCCTCCTACCTCCATCCCAAACTAGCACTAGCACCCCCTTTCTACCAATCCAGACAGCCTTTTTCCCTGCCATCGTATTGGCCATCAAAACCCCGAACTACCTGTGCATCCATTGATTTGAGGCTATACAGCAAAGCAGGCAGAATATTCCTTCTGGTCTTGCCCTCAGATATATCATGGTCTGTCCTTCTCTGTCCCTTTCTGTCCATAGGTCTGTGGTGCCCTGGGGAGATGAATCAGCAAGTGTCCAAACTCAGTGTTCACTTAATGTACTGAATAAAACATTACTTGTAGATTAACGGAGCAGTTTTAAGCGAACAACCATTTTAATCTGTTTAAAATTTTCATGGGTACCTTTCTGAAGAATAAGTACATTGTTAATAATTGAGGGGGAATGAGACCTTGTTAATCTTTCTGTATTTTAATAAGGTCATACTGTGCCCTGGCCATTTATATTTAAAACAGCTTCATTTTTCCCTAAAGTTGTTTCCTTTGAGTAGAGTATTTGTGGGGTGGATGGTATGGGCCCTTTGAGTCTAGGGAAGCACACTGGGAAATGGACTTTGAGTTTCAGGAGAAAATCAGGAAGGTCAAGGAAGGGTCAAGACCCACAACAGAGGACCCAGCATGCCCAGCATTAGCTGGAGCCAGAAGTGGGGCTGCTGCAGAGAAGTGGTTGAAAACCTAATTGGCAGAAATAAGGAATGGAGAAGAAGGTGGAAGGGAAGGCATGAGTGAGCAGTAAAAAGGGCTGCAGGAACCAGAAGGCTGACTTTAATTATCCACTTCAGCTCCTAGAGTGAGTTGTTTTCAAGATCTGACACTCTGAGCCACACTCCCAAATAACCACAGCCAAACCAGCTGTTAACAGGAAGACAACATAACCCTTTGCATACATGCTGTCACTGAAGCCTCACAACCTCCTCAGTACTAGTATCACCCATTTTACAGATAGGAGAAAATGAGGCACAGACAGGTAAAGCTACTTGCTTAAGGTTATACTAATAATTAGCAACATAGGCAGGACTGGAATGCAGGACTGCTTAGGTTCCAAATCTTTGCACTCATCCACCATACAATGCTGAAAGGATGAGCTGCCCCCCACCTGCCTTGACTTATTTTTTGTTTCTGGCGTCTGGTTCTCCCCAGGCAATAACTTTCTTATTCTATCCTGTGGTCTGGAAAAATCACAGTCACACTTCCACTGCCTGACTGCTGAACACGACTCTGTCCCTCTCTGTGGCATAAGTCCATCCTCTCTGTCACTGTCCAGCCATTTCCCTGGAGGAAGCCCACTCCCATGGACATTTGGTCATGCACCTTCCACTTACTACCAAGTGGTAAGGTGATAAGTCTCCCAGCTTGCAGGAACAAGTATTCTGAGGCTGCTGGACTTGGGCTGAGGTGGTGGATGTTGAGAGTGAAACAAACATGGATTGGTTTAGACAGCCAGCTTCAGCCTGCATTGAAAGTCACTCCAGTGAGCAAATTCATGCAATAAGCTGTTAAAACCTGCTGCAAGGGAACTTAAAACAGCTCTACATTAAAGTCTTACTTTTACTGGAAAAATCAGCTCTTCATATTTTCATATTTATACGCAAGAAACCAACTCCTCTACTTGCTGGACAAGGTTAACTGGAAGCTTCCTGAAATGAGGAAGGAAAATAGGCAGGAAAAAAAAAAAACATGTCACACAAACACACAAAGCAGAAGATTGTTCAGGGCCAGGATGTGGGGGTTACACCCTTATACCATGAGCAGAAAATCAACTCAAGGTACACTCTAGGGGTTTTGCTTATGTGTGATATGTTACATGTCATTTGTAGAAGTACTGGAGAGTGTGTTTCCAGAATATCAAGATATGCCCTTCTCATCCTGCTCCAAATTTCTCTTTGTCCCAAATGTCTAAAATTTTATTATTAAGGATTTGTTCCTTGCCCAAATACACCAGCAGCAAAGGAAATCTATGGCTAGATTCCATTCCCAACCCACAGCTTTGCCCATACCACGGTTGCCTCTGTACTTTCTGTACTCTCTTCCATCTGCTTAGGAAAGCAAAAGCGATCTGACAACTAGAAAATAAATGCATCTTGCAAACATCTCTAAAATAAATGCAAATGCAGCCCACACAAAATCCAGGATAATGTACAAGCCGTCAACACTGGTACACTAGCTGGGTGACTTTGGGTGAATAACTTTGAATATATGAACCTTACTTCAATATCATTCTGTTAAAAGAGTGCTGGTCTCTTGTGTTGGCCTTTAGTTGATTCCCATTCCATTGAGTCAGCCCCAGGTTGCCAGATCATGCTTCAGAAGGAGGAATTGTAGATCTACCATGTGATACACGTATAGCTCTTAGCATAGACCAGCTTGCAGTCACCAGTCTGTACAATACTCTTGTGGGTTTTATTGCTATCTTTATCTTTGCATAGCCCTTTAAGGTTTTTGTTGGTGTTGTTGTTTTAAGAGAGAAGTTCAGTGGGAGAGAGTCAATTTTTATTTAGTTTTGTCATGTGGACTTCATTGCTCTGACACTTCATTGTGTATGTGGTGCTGGAGTTACAATCCAGGTCCTCGTACATGCCAGACAAGTATCACAGCCACTGAGCCACTGCTCTAGCCCCAGCCCTCTAAGGTTTATTAGCTCACTTGTGATCCTCCGTTTCTCATTCAGTGGGCCAGGCGGATGCGCTCAGCTTTATTTTATAGAGACTCAGGAACTTGGTAGCCTGTCCTTGACTAGGTCTTCCACATAGGTCCTAAGCAAGGTCAGCTCACTTGTACATTTCCTGCAGTGACAGCTGGGAGAGACACCATCAGTGCAAGCATCTATTGCCCTTACTATGTCTTAATTTCACGGGAGAAGTTTATGCCATTCCTATTATTATGTCCTGAATTGTGTTGCCACATTAATATATCAAATTCCTGATCCCCAGTGCCTCAACTTATGTGAAGATAGCACCTTTGAAGAGGTAATTAAGGTAAAAGGAGGTCACTGGGAATGCACCCTAATGCAATACTATTGGTGTCCTTACAACTAGAGATTAGGCAAAGACACCCACAGAGGAGTAATCCTGTGAACATACAAGGAGGAAAAGACATCCCTCTACAAATCAAGAAGGGAAGACTCAGGAGAAATCCACCCTGCCCTGACCTTGATCTTAGACTTCTGGCCACTAGTACGGCAAAAGAATCTATTTCTGCTCTTTAAGCACCAGTTCTGTGCTATAGCAGAAGTCTGTGTTCAGAAAGAAGTAAAGCTTCTGCTGGCCTCACAGGCCTTGTGCCCAGTTCTCAGCTGCTCCCCACTGTGCCAGTTGCCACTCTGTTGCCCTTTGTTTTTGCCACTTACCTTACTTTCCTTCCTCACTAGGTTCAATCTTTCTAATTTTCTGTTTAATGACTCCAAAAGGACTTCTCTAACTATATATTTGGAGATCCTTGACTGGGCCTTACTTATCACCAGACTGCAAATGTATGGATGTATATGTATGTGGTTGCATATTTATGTATCTCTTTCACCCTGATTTATACCTACTCTCTAAGAGCATATCGAGATGCTTGGTATATCAAGGCTCAATGGGACTTTAGGGACTGTTTAGCCTATGATCTTGATTTTCTAAATGAGAAAACTGAGGCCTGAGGCCACACCACTTGTCAGAGATAAAGCAAGCGTGGCTGCCAGTTCCAAGCTATCCTACAAGGCCATATTGCTGTTGTATGGCCTTTAAAGAGACCCAAGAGCCCACTGATAACTGTCCTCTGCAGCCTATCAACAGAGTTTCTGAGACATCCTCAGATGCTGTCCTGTCCTCCAGTTCTCTCTCCTTCCCACTCAGATCCAGCACATTGTACATGTTTAGACTTTCTTCCCTGTTGCCCTCTCCAAACATGGGCACTGGCACATCCAGAAGAATACATTTGTGAGTGTGCAACTTTGTGGGCTGATATCTTCCAAAGTGTACATCACAGAAAAATGAAAACTTGCAGTAACATGTCTCAGAGGTATCAGTTTGCACATAATTTGTAATTGCTTGATTCATAATTGTCTTTACTACTAGGCTGAAAGAACTATCAGACCAGAGAAAGCCTGGGTTTGTCTCCAGGTATCTTGAATAGTTTGGCAGGTAGCATGTCTCAAAAAATAATTGGTTGAATTGAATAGATACATAGGCACATATAATTGGTGCAGAAGCAGACCCAGGGGACAGTTGCACAGGCAGAGGCACCACGTGAGGCCCACACAGGCATGCGATCATGGTCCTGTCCACATACTGCACACAAAACAGCAGATCAGGACACAAATGGGGTTTGCACTGTGGGTGGTTCATTTCTCCTCACCAGTCAGGGAATGAGGTGAAGCTCCTGTGAAACCCTCCAGGCTGTCTTGTGCTGTTAGAAAGCATGTCCAAACGCTAGCTTGCTATTATTCACCGTTCACATCCTGTAGTGAACTATAGAGATGATCTGTGGGGAAGCTGACCCATGCTGGGAACTGACAGCCCAGATTCAGATGACAGCCAGCAGGAACAATAAGAAAACCACATCTAGCTAGGGGCCTGGCCTCAGCTGGCCAGCATCAACCTCCCCAAACTCATGGAGGTGTGGAGTTCGTTAGAGGCCTCTATGCCTTCTGGAATGGAATCCATAGTTACTTTAAACACCTGAGTCTCAGATACCAGTTCAGAAGCAGAGAGGGCAAAGCACTGCTGCTGCCTCTGCCTTGCTAATGGGAAAGTAAGCCGGCAAGCATCTTCAGCCAGGGGCTCAATCTCCATTTGACTAGAGTTCTAGCATGCATGAGCCTTAGGAAGGGCCATCACTACAGACAGACCAGCAAGCACCAACTTCATCAAGAATAAGTCTCCACCAGAATCTTGGGTGAAGAAATCTGGAACACCGCAGATATCTGTGTTTCAAGAGACCTATAGCTATTGCACCTGCTCTGCAAGCTGAAATAGGAAGCCCCATTCTGCCTAGGCCTGGACCCCTCCTCTAGATAACTAAGCTCCCTTCTAACCAAAGGCAGAAATTTGATTGAATCCACCTACTGCTGAACCTCTGGGAGCATGAAGTAAAGCAGAGCACCAGCAGGGCAAACTCTCTTGCTTCCAACATCTATGTCAATCAATTCATCATCACACACACACAAACCTATACACACTCCCACCCTCTCTTTCTCTACATCCCTTGATGCCATACACCTGCTAGGGCCTAGGAGTGAAACCATACCTGTCATCTCACCTGCCCTCAAGGAATTGTATACCAAACCTCCACGCAGGTACCAAAATTACTTTTAAAATCTAAAATCATTGTTTGTTATCTTCTTTGAGATCTTCCAGTGGCTTCTCAATGAAATCCAAACTCTTTCATAATGGTGATGTCCTCTGAGACCTGGCCCCCATTCAGCTTCTCTGCTTGGCCACCACTCCATGACCAGACTTAATTTCCACTGCTTAAACAAGCTCACCGCAGCCTTGCTGTGCTTCAGCTGATCCTTCCTTTTGGCCCCTCCTCCTCCCAGGGTTCCCAGGCTGGCTCTTTCCAGGAGCCTTTCCTTGGATACCCTGTGTAAATAGCCAAGAAAGTTCTACCACTGGAGCTGCATTTCTTTATTCATCTTTTTGTCTAATGTCTTAACTGCCATAACAAAATACTAGAAATCTTCAACAATGACTGTCTGTTTCTCAAGGGGCCACCAGGGTTGGTGTTTGACGAGGGTTCAAAAGAACCCTGGCTTATGGAGGCCTTCATTTCACTGTGTACTCTCAGGTCTTTGTGTACACATCCTTGAGACTCTCCCTCTTCTACGAAGGATACCCATCCCATTAGATTGGGGCACCATTCTTATTACCTCATTGAACTTTAATTATATCCCAAAGGCCTGTGTTCAATTGCAATTACATTGGGAATTTAGGTTTCAACATGTAAATTTGAGGAGGACGTAAGTCAGTCTGTCCTAGTGAGAACTGACAGACTCGACCCAGATGACAGCAAGTAGCAATAAGAAAATCACATCCAGCCAGGAGACTGGCCTCAAATGGCTAGCCTGAAACTTCCCACCTCATGGTCATATGGAATTCTCCAGCGATACATTGATATTTACCCCAGAAATAATTATTCAGCATCTACTATGTATAGTCACTATTCTCAGTGCTAACACATAACAGTGAACAAAATAGAAAAAGATCCTGCCCTCATAGAAGTTGCATTCTGATCAGGTAGAGAGTCCATAAAAATAGGTGCTATGGACAGAAGTCTTAAATTCCCCAAAGTTCATATGTTGAAATTTAATCCCCACTTACAGTATTAGGAAATGGGGTCTTTGGGGTTATTACATCATGAGGGTGGAAACTCAATGATGAGAAAAGAGGGGGCACAGTATCTTTCTATCTGCTTGCAGAAAAGAGAGAATGCAGTGAGAAGCTGACTACAAACAACAAGAAGGCCCTCACCAGGCACTGAATCTGCCAGCACATTGACCTTGAACTTTAAAATTCCAGAATAATGAGAAAAGATTATTTAAGTCACCCAGTCTAGGGTATGCTTTATAGCAGCCCAAGTTGACTAGGGTAATAAGCAAACAAATGTATTGTGTATGACTGTGAATATATTTTGTGTGATTGTGAGTGTATAATTGTGATGGAAATGGATGCTTTGTTGTATGGGGTTGTCAGAGAGGGATTGCTAGTTGACCTCAAACTTTCAGGAAAGATGTTACGATGTTACATTGGGTTGTCAGAAACAGTGTGCTATCTCACATACTGTTGTCGTGGGAGGGGTTGCTATTTTGCCAGAAGTTGTCAAGGGAGGGGTTACTGAATCATGTATGGGTGCCAGAGAGAGAGTTGCCTTGTTGTGTGAGGTTATCAGGGAAGGGGTTACTATGTTACCTGGGGTTGTTAAGGAATGTTGCTATGTGATTTAGGGTTGTTAGGGAAGAGAAGAGGTTGCTATATCTGTGGGCTTATTGGCAAAGTGTTACTGTGGCACACGGAATTGCCAGAAGAGGGACTACTACGTCACACGGAGTTGTCAAAGGAGTTCTAAAAAGGACATTTTGGTGCTCATCATACTGTTCACAAATATCCCACCTTGGGCTCCTTTTTTGCAGTTGGTGGTGGGCAGGCTGTTCCATAGGTGAAGTGAGGGTTGACCATGTGATTTATATTGTCCAGTGAATTATGAATAGAAAGGATGGTTTCACTTATAGACTCAACTGATACTGCAGATGGCAGCCACAATCAGTCTGGCTGCCAGAGTGAGGGTAAAATGGAGCAGAGAATATGTCAGAGGGACACACTCTGTAAGAGAGAGATACGGTATTTTTAAAGGATCCCCCTGGCTGCTGGAGAGATGGTAGAGGACAAATGGCCATGAAAACACATTCAGGAAGCATTTTGGTGAGACGCTACAAAGGTTTAGTCCAGGATGAGAGTAAAGAGGGAGTAGGAACTATACTCCAGAAGTATTTTTGAAGGTGACAGTACTGGAACTGGTCAATGTGGAATGAGAATCAAAGAGGAATCAAGGGAAGCTCCTTTGTCTTTGGCCTGAGCAATTGGAAAGATGGAATTATCATTTCCTGAATGGGGGAACATGAAGGAGTAGCCCTGGGCACAAGCTAAGAGTTAGTCTGTGGACCAGTCTTTCTAGAGCAATAGGATGAACAGAAAAGCTTCAGCAAACTAGGCCAACTCAGCCCCTGTCCAGGACATGGATGGTGAAGCCAGGAGGACAAAATACCACACAAACCTGCAGGGGTAGCCTCAGGATCCACAGGACATATGACTGACATGACATCTTGGGTCACTTAGAACTGCCTGAACAGGGATAAATGCTTTGTCTAAACATGGAAGCTGACCACATGGGTGAGAAGCAGATCATTTCTGCTCTGTGCCCCCTGGTAGTTTTTCTAAAAAACCAGGAGCAGACCAACATTTTTTGGCTGACTGCTAACATCATAGTTATCACTGTTAAATCCTGAATACAGTAGTCACTCAGCAAGTACTTCCTAGGATATTTCTATTCCAAAGTCACTTACAGATGCAGGTTTTCACTGTGTTTAGATGGTGTAAGAGCTTTGTGATCATTCTCTATGCTGTCATTTAACCCACTCTAATCGTATGCCCTGAGATCTGCTCTTCAAATCTCAATTAATCTCCAGCTTAGAAGTCCTCAGTCCCCTTGAAGGGAAGACTCCCAAGTCTGGCATTCAAGGTCCTCAGGATCTCATCCTAAACTCTTCTATAAGAATCTCTCATTCAGCTACATTGAACTTACTTAGGCCACAGCCTTCTCTGGAAATATATCCATCACACACACACACACACACACACACACACACACACACACACACACACATTCATGCCTCACTTGTGCCAGCAGAAATCTCACCCATCCCTCAAGACTTTACCTGGGTATGAGGACTTTATCTTCCATCACTTTTCACCAAAAATCCCTAATAACATGTATTTAATTCTCACAGTGCTATCATTAATTGGGTGCTTTGAGTAGGAGCAGGAAATGTTCCACTAAACCAATCTCAGAACCAAATAAATGATGGGTTAAATCCATTAAGTTAATTCCCATTCTCATCTGTACACTTTTCTTCTTGATTCAGACTGAACCCAAATATGCAATTCCTTCCCCATCATGGTCTGTTTCCAGTGGCCAACTCACTTCTATTCAGAGAAGCACTCAGTGCTGCTGGGAGTATGGGCTTGTCCTTTGGAATAACACATCTGCATATTAGCAGGCAGTTTCAGGATTTTAGTCCAAATAAATGAGACAGAGCTTCAGGCCACAGAAACATTTCTAGAAACATTCTAGAAATAAGAACCTTCTAGGGCCTCTCAAATGCTGTCATGTGTGGGCACCCACAGACTTGCTTCAGAAGGCTACACAGAAGAGCACAGGCTCCTTGACTGTTAAATCCCTAGACATGTTTTTCCAATTGAACTAGTCCAAGGAGCCAAAGGCAAGACACTGGCATATTTTTTGTTGGCAGAATCATTTCTCACATAGGACCATTCTGAAGACTTCATTATTGTTTCCAGACTTTGCTTTACCCAAGGCTTTGACTGAAGAGAAAAAGCTTTGACTAAGGGCAATTTATTCCAGATACGAAACCTGCATTTACTCCAAGCACAGGGATCCTTGAATGTGAACTATGGCCGACTGCATCATAATAAACTATCCCTTGGGAATGGAAATTCCTGGGCCTTGACAAGACCTGCTTACTTACTATTAGGAAGTGCTTCAAGAGGCACTTGGTCTTAGGCTTTTATTGCTTCTTTTATTCATTAATCACCTTGAGTCCATGTGGGTGGTCTCAGAGACCCAGAGCTTCTACAATGTGTAATAAACTTTGACCATTTGCTTTCTGGTACTTTTTTTTTTAATTTTTGTACTTGGACATCTCTAGAGATTCTTAATGTTTCTAAAATAATTTCAACTCAATAGGTTCCCAGCACACATCTCAACAATCAACATTTTACACACGTTTAGATGAGAAGTGGAGTCTTATTTGGGAGAAAAGGATAGGAAATGATACACCCCAAATCAAAAATCTTTGGCTCTCCTGCACATACCTGTGCCTGGATAAAAACATTCTGTAGCACTTTCCAAACATGTTCTGCCAATCACACTGCCTCTGGAATTTAGGGAAAAAACCAATTTTCACAGAAAAAAAATCTCATGTTGAATGACTTTTCTTTCACATTATATCCAAACCAAAATTATGTAAGATGGGCATCAATATCCTTATCTCATTGATGACAAAATTGAGGCTTAGACCATTCGTTACTACCCCCAATGACTCACAGCAAGCAAGTACCCTTCAGAGCCAAGACTTGAACCAGTTCTGCCACTATAAAGCCCATCTTCCTTCCACCACACTGTTGCTCCCACTTCTCTGCCTGGAGAATCCTACTTACTCTCAGCTCCACCCATCCCAGACCCAACAGTGCCCCCCCCCCCAGGTCCTCATGGCTGTGAGGCTCCACATGTTCCTCCAGGTGGAATCAGCGCCTTTCTCTTCACTGTACTCTCTCCATGTCATGTTGTCATCTTTCCTCCCCCATTGGACTTACCAGTTTGTCTACCTCTGCTGCCAGACCACGCTCTTAGATTCAGGTCCTATATCTTAATAAATAGAACTTTCTCCAAATGAGGAGCTGATCCATGCAAAGTGATCAAGAACAGCAGAATGGACAATACAGGCTGTGGCCGTGAAGTTAGGAGTTGAGGACATTTTCATAAGCTTTTGCTTTTTAGCTTCTTTACTAGTTTCATCTGAATTGTGCCAAAAGGTCTCTGAATTCAATCTCTGCTGAAAACCTACACCATAAGAACCAGGACATGATGGGAGGTTCAGCTCAGGTTGTCTCTATTGGTGCATGTTCTTATACATTACTCTTCTTAAAAACATCAATAAATAGCTTGTGATGACTTTAATGGAAATTGAATTACTTAAATAAAGTTATTTCTCATTATGGAGTTGAGCTATTCTCAACATTTATTGTACAATGTAATGGGGGCCATTAAAGCATGGTATTAGAGGTCTAGCAATTAAATTCAAAGTTGGTTCCAGAATTACAAAACATGTGTCTGAAAAACCCACAGAGCCCCAGACTCCAGTGTGGAAAGAGAAAGGAAGGCATCATGTTATGGCAATTTCTCCTTCAATAACTGATGTTTGCAAGAAGGGAGGTTGACAATCACATAAGACTGGGTAGCACCTGACATTTTCAGGAGCCATCATCATCAGAATAGTGCAAAGGCTTCATTAATCCTGGCAAAGGGTAGCTCAAATAGCTGCAGCCTCCTCTCACATCTTTGCTTCCCCTGTGTGTCTTGACACTTGCTAGAGTTTCATTACCAGTAACAGCTCTTCAAATTGCACCCTCAGCAAAATTGCAGATAGTTAAAAAACAGCTCCACAAGCAAATCCTGGTAGGGGACACTTTTATCTGTCTCCTGATTAAACGTGCAACTCCCTGATATTTTTACCAACTTCTGGGTGTGAGAGGAAAATTTATCCTGATGCCCAGCTTAGGTCTCAGGTACTGGACCATTTCTCTAGTTTAGCTGGAGCCCATTACATTTGGAAACAGAAGATCTGAGTTTTCAACCACTCTGATGCCTATTAGCTACATAACATCGTAAAACTCAATTAATGCCCCCAGGTCTGTTTCCTCATCTGTAAAATGGGAACAATAATTGTGTCTAGTTTACAGGGTTGTTATGAGGATCAAATGAATTAATCTATGTAAGTTAATTAGTAAAGCAATGACACAAAACAAGAACTCACAAGAAAGATACCTATCACCATTGCTCTCAGTCACATACTCATGATTACGTTGACTCAGTCCATGTCATGGGGTACTGGAATAATACAACTTAATGCTCTGAAAACACCAATGTGAGAAATTGTTATTGCTATTATTCTTAAGCCAGTATCTTCCAGTCCCTGAGATCTAAAAGACACTCCTTCTCATACACCTCACATCTGTCTGCTTTTTGCCTTTTCTTTCCAGCTTTATTATGACAGTTCCCCTTTGGTTCTTTTCCTGAAGACAGGAGTCTCCAAAACCCTCTGTATGCCTGTAGCACTTTCCACAGCAAAGTCTTCCTAGCTGCAGGAACAGAGACACAGGAGGGTGGAATATTTGACAAAATTACCCATAAACCAGGTATATCCTGATTATGGCTGGGTCTGGGTGAATTGGGCAATATGTATGACCATGTGGTCCATGCAAAGAAGGCACATGGAAACAAACAGGGCCACATGAGCTCACACCTCCCCCATACCAAGGCCAAAAAGCAAAGATTCACCAGCCTGGGTTTAGGAAGAAATTGAGCGGAGTTTCCAAATAAATAAAGGAATAAAAGATCGAAGGCCCTTTAGGAACTCTTGGCCGTTTTGCAGCCTGCAGTTGGAGACATTTACTATTGTCAGATGCATCTTTGTTGAGGACTGAGTCAGTGTGGGATTGATTTTTAGAGCCTGACTGGCTGCTGATGGATAGTGTGATGAAATGAGAGATATAAATTGTCACCCTTTGCAATCAAAGATGCTGTCACTGCAGCAGTTACTTTCTGGTTACAGGATAAAGACTAAGGGCAATGCCTGGCTGTTGTTACATAGGGACCCACCCCTGGCAGGTGCTGCTGTTTCTGGTTAGTGTTCCAGAGGCTGCTTCCTTTGTGCTAAACCTCAGATAGGTGCCCACCAGCAGCCTTACAGGGTAGTGAAATGGACAGAGACAATTGCTCTTACAGGGTAGTGAAATGGACAGAGACAATTGCTCCAGGACTTAACCAACTCTGTGGCAAGCTTTAGGATCTACTATGAGTATCAATTTCTTCATCAACATAATTAAGATAATAGTAGTATTTACTTCTTAAGATCATTGTTTTAAATAATATGAGTGGATATCTAGGGGTATAAAATCTTCCAGCTAGCAATAAAGAGAACAATATTGCCTATAAGCCAATATTGTATCACAAAGCAAGCTTTCAAAGGGAAGAAAATTGCAGGGTATTTTTTAATTGAATGACTCAACAATGTCACCTTTTGCAATCATGAATATCATGAAGAATCTATATTCTTTCCATCCCTTCACTCTGCCTCTTTCCTGATGTTGGATCTGTCCTCATGTTGGGTCCCCAAATGGTCACAATAGGGCTGCCACTGTTCTGCTTTCACATTCAGGTATTAGACATCCATACCTGAGGAAGAGGAGAGGCAACCTCTTCCTTTGCTCTCTTTTCCAGAAACCTCTCTCAGAACCCTCACACTTGTGTCCCATACCCTTAACTTTCTCTTATATAATGTAAGCTGATGTCTTAATAGAGAAACGTGACTATGACTGACCAACCTCACAGTTAAGTTCAACTTTCCTTTAAATACATGACTGTATAAAGAACTGTATGAGAAGGGTAGCAGTGGAATTGGTAGACAACCAACGTTTTACTACAGGTGGAGCACTGAGCAGCACAGTGTCAGGTGTTCCATGACCACACCTTCACTGTGGCTTTGCAATGTTCAGTGTCTTGGTTGAAACTTTGAAATAGGAACTGCTAAACTTCCAGTAGTTGTAATTCAAACATTCCAGCACATTCTTCTGGGTGAACACATTTTCCTTCTAAAAATAACACTTCTTTACAATCAAGCAAATTATGAAAGAATATTATTTAGAAGTTATATATTTCCGAAAACAAATCAAGGCCATTAACTAAATACAAATAAAGCTCCATTTATATAAGACATACAGCTTAAAGAACTACTTAAAAGAATATAAACAAAAAAATAATATAAACATAAGTACATTTAGATACAAGTCATTCCAATTTTCAAATTTTGCCCTTTCTGGTAAACTAAATGAACTTCTGTTTACAGGATTGTAAAAAGCCTTTCTTTCTAATTTGTCTTGAAACTTCATTGGCTTTGATCTCTTCTGGCTTGTCATACTGCAGTGACTTCTCCTTCCTCAGCCAAAGTTTCATCAACTTTTCTAGGCTGTTTTTCATTTTCCCTAATTAAAGAGACAGTATTGCCAGTCCTCTGTCTCTTAGGGCTTTTTGGATTTGCCTGGCCATATGGATACATACACATGACAACTTTCCTCATGACTGAGGATTTTCTTCTTTAAGATTCATTCTGCCAACCTTTTTTCATATCTTTTTGAAAGGGACAAGAGTACATGCTTGAAAAAATACATATAATCAGTCCTCCATATCTGTGTCTTCTATACCTGCTAATCCAACCAATCATGAGTCAAATAGTTTTTAAGATATTGGATCTGCACTGAACATGAACAAATTTTTCCTTTTGCTCTTTCCCAAACAATACAGTGTGACAACTATTTACAAGTATTTACATTTTTTATGATTTAGTTATGAAGTGTCCCCCAAAAACTCATGTGTTAGTACAAGAATTTTCAGATGCAAAATGATTACATTATAACAAGTGTAATCTAAGCAGCAGATTAATCCACTAATATGGGTTAACTGGGTAATAGGCATATAAAGTTTGGCTGGAGGAAGTAGATCACTGGGGGCATGACTTTAGGTTTTATATTTTGTTTCTGTTTCTGGTGAATGGAATTCTTTCTATTTCCTGGTTGCCATGTCCTGAGCTGCTTTCCTCTGTCATGCCCTTATACAATGATGTTTTGTCTCACATCCAGCCCAGAGCTATGGACTGAATGAACCTCTGAATCCATGACCCAGAATAACCTCTCCTTTATGTTGTTTTTGTTAGGTATTTTAGTCACTTAATCACAATGATACAAAGCTAAATAAAATACCATTGTAGATATTATAAGTAATCTAAAGATAATTAAGATTATATGCAAATATTATGTTATTTTATTAAAGGGATTTGAGCATCTATAGATTTTAGTATCTGTTGGGAGCAGTACTTAGAAAGAATTCCTCATGGATACCAAAGAATGACTACATTCTCTATTCCATCATTCAACCTCATCAACTCTTTGAGAAATCAAAGTAGGTTTCTCTGTTTAAATGTTATTCTTCCAAATACACAGGCAGAGGAGGGAAAGCCTAGCTTATAACTGTGCTGTGTGGTCCTGCATACTCTCTTCGGCTGTTATTTTAGGGTCCCTGCTGTGATGCAGGGTGAAAAGTAAACAGACTTAGGAGCTGGGTGGGACCTCCTGTAGCCATAGCACAGTACCCTCTCCTACACAGATCACAGGCATCAGTTGAGCCTGCTGCTACCAGCAAGAGAGAACCC
Organism: Aplodontia rufa; assembly: GCA_004027875.1. Classification (NCBI taxonomy): domain Eukaryota; kingdom Metazoa; phylum Chordata; class Mammalia; order Rodentia; family Aplodontiidae; genus Aplodontia; species Aplodontia rufa. The sequence goes on along the minus strand of PVKS010006819.1, from coordinate 16,154 downwards.
TTCTTAGGAGCTAGTGCCTTTGCTCACATCCACCAAATAGGGAGCATGCTTGGACATCTTGACAACTGTGCATTATCCCCATACTACCCTCTGTACACAAACTTTAGCTCAGATTTGAGTTGTCATTTCCAGAATCAAGCTTGTTAAACCAGGAGGTTAGATTTTATGAACCTGCTTAATTTAGTATTTAATTGCATTCAGGGTCAAATTATGTCAATTTGTTCTCATAATGGATGTATCTAGTCTTTTTCAGAAAGGAGAAAATAGCCCAGGTCCCTAGAGCAGTATGGAATATGGTTAACACACAGTCAGAGATCAAAAATATCATAAAATCAGAATTCAAGGGTCTATTTCAGGCCACCGCTGCCTTCAGCCTCTACTGTACTGAATATATTCTAGACAGATCAACTATCTTTCTCTATTGAAAGCTTCTGCCCAATAAAATACAGCAGTGGAAAATAATTTTTGATACTTAGGGTTTTCAAATGGAATATATCCTGAATCTCTGACTACGAAAGATCATCACTCTTGCATGTTGCAGAATGGAGTTGACCCCAAGAGTTATGTGATACTGAAAACTTGAAAGTGTGGGATGAACTCCTCCATGAAAGCCTGAGCAATAAATAACAAAAGGAAAAACAATTCCAATATTCATCACTGCTATAAGAGGCCTTTGTCTTATCTAAAGCATATCTTTCAAAATGTTCTATCTCCTACCACATTGACGCCCTCCATTGTAGGTGGGAAGGGAATAAGGAGATCATTATGGGGAGGGAAAATGCAGACACAGAAATAATCTATTTTACTGGTGGGGATATTAACAAGGCCTCATTCCATATCCAAATCCTCTTAAGGGGTCAAAGATAGTAGCAGACACAGGGATTGATGCACACCCACTTAAAATTATTAAGAAACAAGAAAAAACAAGTAAATCTTAAACAAAGGAGTGTGAAATTCAATAGTTAAGCTTTGAGTAAAGATGATGCTGGCATGGGAACTTAGGCAAAAGGCTTCCAAGAACTGGGGAGCTCTACTAATTTCCCTTACAGAAGACAAAGAATGACATGGTCCACGCCTGAAACAAGTAGAAACCAGCTCCAATTCCTTGGGCTACGGAATGTGCATACCACAGTGCAGTAACTCTTACCTCCTGCTAAAGGAAAATGTCCCCATGGGTGGAGCAGGGCAGCTAACCCAATAGCAGATTAAAAAAACAACAACAACTTATCCAAACCTTGTCCAACCTGAAAGAAGATGTGGCAAATGAAGACAGTAGTCCCAGGAAATAGAATTTAGCATGGAAAAGGAGGAAACAGACTCACTACAGGCTCAGTGGCTCTAAATGACTCCCTCTTCTGAATCTTGGTCTCCTGGTTGTGTTGTGGCTGTGTCATACAGACACCTATGAAAGTAGGAGAAGCCAGGATCCTATAAGTAATTTGCATAACTAGAGGCTTCCCCTGTTCTCAACACGACCTTTCTTCTTCTCTCCTCTGTCCCCCTGTATTCAGCTCACTCTCCTTCCAGACAAAATTCATAGCCCACAGCTTAGAGCAGCAACTGAGAAGCTTGGGGCCCCACAGTGACTTATCTTCAGAGTCCCTTTCCACACTTTTTTCTTTCCTAGTCTTCCTTTTCTCTTTCTTTTCTCCAGTTTTCTCTCCATCCTTCTCCTTCTTGACATTCCTCTCACAACTCCCTGTCCTTCCTCTTTGCAAACCTTTCAAACTTCTTTTTTCTCATGTCAACACTTCTGCTTAAAACTTCAACAGGCCACTACATTGTATCTAGTCCTAATTCAAGTCCACAACAAACCCCAGCCCTGCTCATATCTTTATGGCACACTTTCTTCTCTGTTTCTGAATCTATACACTAGTCATTGTCTTTTTTGATAACAGAGCACTAGAAATTTCAGTATTGTGCCCAGTCTCTCTAATTTAATATAAGATCCTTAAGGACAAGGTTAATGTTTGCTAGTGTCCTCCCTGGCATCGGACACACTTGCAGAATCCATTATGAATACTGCATCCTGGTGGAGTGGAATGTTCCCTGACAGGTTTCAGTAATTCTCTCTGCTGGACAGCTCCCGGGTCTGCTTTGCTAGTTTTGTCCCAGGGCATAATCCCTTCGAAGTGCATAGCCATTACTTATCTCCACTCAAAAGGGAGAGTTGTATAATCAAAAACACTGAAATGAAAGTTCTTGGAATCACAGTGTGTTCATTTCATTTATTTTTTCACAGGCCTTTCAGTTTTTTCATTGAGCTGATTGGTCTCAAACTACCTATATTTCCCAATCAAAAACTACAAATCAAATATGATGAAATGATGATGAGAACTCTAGTCCCTAATGACTTCCAGGAACCAGAACTTAAGAACTGGTGAAAAGGGGCTGGAGCGGTTGCTCAGTGGTTATGGTGCTTGCCAGCATGCACAAGTACACGGGTTCAAACCCCAGCAACCCATGTATGCAACTAAGTGTCAAAGCAACTTAAGCCATATGAAAAACTCAATAAAAATTGTTTCCCTCTGTCTCTCTCTCTCTTTCACTGTACTTCTCTCTTTAAAAAGAAAAGAACTGGTGAAAAAAAAATAGAGATTCATACAAAACCCATGATTTATAGATGAGGAGCTGAGGCCCATAGAGAGTAAGTGAATGACCCAGGATCCCCTCCACATTTGGTTAGAGTTGGTGCTGATGCTTGCACGTCACCCTCTCTGTTTCTGCCCCAAGGGGCTACCTCGTCTAGGTTTCATTCTGTCCTTCAGAACTTTCCCTCCTAGATCACAATCAGCAAATAAGCACACAATCTCTTCATTCTCACTAAACATGTTACTGACAGCAGACAGCTTGTAGTAACTGATTCTCAGTAAGCTTGGGCTCTAATAACAACTGAGAGTTAACCAGTGGAATACATCACTATGCTGTGATTCCAGCTGTTGGCAGCTTTCCTAGGGGGAGATGTTTCTGAATAAGATTTTCATTGGGATCCATTTAATCACAGCACAGAGATAATGGTACTGAGCTAGCCAGTGCCTCTTTTTCTCCAGTAAACTGAGATGAGATTTGCTAGAGTACTGAGGACACAGGGAGGCCTTAGACTCTGGGAAATATGGCCTCTTTGTCAAGGAAACCTCTTTGCAGCCATGTAGCATTAGAATGTCTCCAGGTAGAACTGAGAGAATGCAGACTGTGTCTACATGAGCAAGAAGCCCCCAGCTTCTGAGAAAAGAGGAACTTCCAGGCTCTTCTCCTCACTCTGCCTAGAGCTGCCATATAGAAAATCACTTTGTGATGCCACCTTTGAACTCCTGTCCCCATCCCTAGAAGATAGTGCACAGACTTAGATGTTGTCAGGAGAGGGTTCCTTGTCAGGAAAGATGACTCATTCACCCAGGGTATAGTCAGAACCAGCCCCACAGCTGAGTCTGTGAATGAGACAGAGCCATCAAATCCTACCCTACCCCATGCTAGCTTTATTCTCTGCACCCTTCCTTCTATCCCCCATATCTCTGTGCCCATTTCTATGGCTCAAAACTTCCACAAATAGTCATTCACTTGTGTTGAGAAAGGTACAAACTAAACTTCACACAGGATAAGACATGGAACATGGGGTCTCCAAGAGAAGCCATGCAGCTTGGTGTGGTAACTGGGAGGAGAATGAAAATAGCAGTGGCCCACACTACTAAACAGTTTAGTTAAAAGGATTTTTTCAAGTTAAAATGAACCACCAGACTGTGGCCATGAGGGCATGAGTAAAGAAGTGGCAAAGCTTATATTACACCCTGGAGAAATCTTCCACAGACACTCATGATTCAAAGTGGGACTTCTTTGGGGTCTCAGGATAATGGTGACAAAGTGTCAGGGTGAGGCATAAAGCAGAAAGTGACCTGTACCTACAGATAGGCAACTAGCTTCAAATCCAAGTTTCCTCCAATAATTAGCAAGGTTATTTGTGAAAGTCATTTAACCTCTCTGTGCCTCAGTTGTGGCATCTTTAAAACAGGGACAAATCACAAAGAGCTTGTTATAAACATTAAGATGAAAATGCTCATTCAAATGACTCAGCCCAGGGCCTGGCTCCAAGTAGGGACTCCACAAACATCAGTCCTTCCTTTCAGCTGAACAGGCTCCTGCACTGCGATTATTACCCAGCTGGCTCCAGGCTTCTACAGCTCACTGCAGACTGGTCCCCAAGGAGCACTTTACAGGCCAATATCCTGACCCAAGCCAACACAGCCAACCTGAGGGCAAGTTGTTGGCCCTTCCATAGTTTCTTGCTTAAATCTCATGCCCAGAGATCCCTCTCCATGAGAAACTGAGAAGGGGACTATCGTTAGGGACCTAAGTCACATATTATTTCTGATTCTCTAAGAGTTGTTACTTTGCATGGAGAAGCAGGGGAAGGACTTGAATGATAGAGAATGGGGACCAGGTAATTTGTCCTCCTTTGTGGTCGCCCTCTCTATTTACCTTTAACACCAAGCCAAAACTAGAACACAGTCTGGGTGGGGCTCTGCATCAGATCCAGGTCTCTCATTATAGGGATGGAACAGCCTTAGCTGCCAGTCAGGATCGCTCCAATATTGTTCTGACCTTCATTTCTCAATAGCTTCTCACAGTTGCCTCATGTACACACAAATTCTGGACCCTTGATACAAGGAACCACACACCCTATACTGTTCGATAACTATGGGTCTTAGTCAATTTGCACCCTTGTTCTGGCTACTACCTGCTGAGATTCTCAATACCCATAATTCTGTATCTTCTCTGGTCTACAAATCAGCAATGGTAGCAGTTTTGTGAATATTGTAACTTTAATGTCTACACTGCAAATAGAATACTCATTATCTTTATTTTTTACTTATCCATAAACCTTTTCTGAATCCTTACTCTGTGCTAGATACGATTTCTGTCAAGCTCAGTGCCTAAGGGCAGTGGCATCCTCCTTTATCTCTGCACTCACTATGCTCTGCATAGTACCAATCACCCAGGAGATATTCAGTAAATGGATGGAATATTTCATGCTCAACCACTCCCTCATGCCAGTGTGAATGATTCACTTATTTGGTAGTATTCTTTTGGTTGTTTTTATTTATTTATCTTTAGGGGTTTTAAGGTCAACCACCCCACCCTCACATTCGACTTGCTAAATCTATACTCTCGAGAACCTGGAAACTAATAAAAGGGAAAACACTCATAGAATTTTATTTTCCCCCAGTGCAATCTCCCCAGAAGGCATTAGGACATTTTCATAAAATTTCTTGCAAAGTGGTACAAACTTCACATAAGTACTTCTAGCTGCCTAAGGGTCAGAACAAACAGACATTGGACTGTTCAGTTTAGGAGTCTTTGTCTCCATAAATGCATCAGTGTGTTCCAGAGGGTAGACCATGTGTTCCTACATAGTCAAGAATAAACCACCAACCTGGGAATCTGCAAATTGCAGCCTGCCCACCCTGTCTGGTCTGGGGGTAAGCCGCCCCATCTATCTTAGTCTATTTTATAATGCTATAACAAAATATCTCAGGTCAGGTACTCATTTAAAAAGCAGTTTATTTGGCTCAAAGTTCTAGAGTCTGGAAAGTTCAGGAGCAAGACATTAGCATCTGCTCAGCATCTGGTGAGGACCTTATTGTTGCATCATAAGATGGCAGAGAACATCACATTGTGAGATGCTGCAAATGTGCTAGCTTGGGTCTGCTTTCATTTTCTTCTCCACTAGTGTTATCATGGGGTCTACTCTTTCACATCTTCGTCTACTACCAATTATCTCCCAAAGGCTCCACCTCCAGATACCATTAACGATTGACTTTGGGGATTAAGTTTCCAATACATGAAGTTTGAGGAAACATTCAAATCACAATACCTTCCCTCCATGTGCACTTTCCTTAATCATCAAATGAGGAACAGCTTACAGCTTACAAACTTCCAGGCCTCTCCCCTAAGGACCTTTTGTTATTATTTATGCCTTATGGCATATAGAATAATTTGCAGAACTGTAATTATTGTTTCATCTCTCCCATTTTTAAACAAATCAAAAGATATTATAACCACTTATCAAAGTTGCTGATTGACAACTCTAGTATATACCAAGTGGCTATAATTCAAACCAAAATACAAGACTTAGACATTTCAGCTGGGCCTTGCAGCCTCAACAGGGATTCGAGCACAATTTTTGTTAGACTTTCCTGAAACATCAGCAACAGATTCCTGAATTCCCATCACCATTAAAGATCCCAAAAGATTTAGAATCCTGTATAAAGGGCCCCCTTTGAAGTCTTCACCTCTTAACTCTTGGTATGATCAGCTATGGCATAGGAGCACCTATGGGATAGGCAGGCAGAGAGATCCTGAGATCCTGAAACTGACTTTCTATATGAGGCCCCCAGGACAGGGACAGAAAGAGACAAAGGCTTGCTACAGGTACAGATACAGGGTTGCAGCATTGACTTGTGAAATTGTTATCGTTTGTGGCTCTTCTGAACCTGTGGGCTTGTGATTCACATGCCCTGATATCCTCGTGGGTGATAAAAATGGAGGAACTCCCTTCTCTACTCTCTTCTCTCCTTTCCTCTAGTCCTGCAATTCTCAAAGCAGAGTGAACTCAGAGACACTGAATGTTAGGTCTGGAAAGTGACAAAGGAACAGAAGGGCCTTCATGTTCATGTTAGAGGTGAGGAATTCAAGGCTAAGAAAAATGCAACGACTTCCTCAAGTTCACATACAAATGAGTTGGATGCAAGCCAAAGCTGGAATCAGTCTGTGGGTCTCAAGGGAGAGCACAGGCAGTGTCCCGGACCCTCACTTCTTAGTGTAGCCTGAGCTGAGCTCCAAGGCTACTGACCAGGTAGCAAGTGGCAAACAAATATACGCAGGCCCAGCATTTCCTGGGTAACTAGAATCATTTCTACCTCCTTGTTCAATGCCATGAGTATATGAAACAACCACGGAGGTGTAAGTTAAAGAAATAGCAATCCCATCATTCACTTAATCAGGATGAATGTACTACATTTCAACTCCATGAAATGCACACTGTGGATTCCAGTACAAAGCAAAGGGACCCATATCTGGTGGGAGACAGATACATGCCCAATTGTGTGCAACACTATGGGAGAGCTCCAGGCATGCAGCAGAGATGTAAGTTCAGTGCTTTGTAGCTGGGATAAAAGAGGAAGAAATAAGGAAAGAGAAGGCTTCCTGGAGGAAGGGATACTAGCACCAAGTCTTCAAAGGTGACTAGGAGCTAACCAGAAGGTGAGGGTGGGAGAAGCATCCCAAATAGAAGAAAGGCAGGCAGATGACAAGCATCCTGGTTTGTGGCAGTCACTAGGTAGCTCTCCTTTGCTGGAACATGTGCCAGTGGAGGCTGTGAGTTGTAGGAGGTCATGGAACCATGCCATGATCATCTTACAAGCCACTTCTTGGAAGAACTTTCATCTACAGATGATAAGGAGCTGCTGAAGCATTTAATCAGGAAAGTGACCAACTTCAAATCTGCAATAAAGGAAGTGTGTAGGTCCAAGGCATTAGGATGCACTAGGACAGTGAATGCCAGAGTGGGGGAAATCTAGCTTCCAGTCCAATGTCATGGGCTTTGACCCCATGACATGTAGGAAGCATGCCAGGAAAGGGGAAAACCATGATTCCCATGCACTCTAGGTGGCCCAGACAGAGCTCCTGCACAGCCCAGCACAAGCCTGCACTGAACTCTAATGTCCTGTTTCACAAGCAGTTACACTGCTCCATAAACATTTATGGGCTTGAGCGTTTGAACAGATGTAGCTCTTCTCCAATCCCTGCCCTCCTAGCTCAGTGGAATAGGGTCTGACCTTTCTTTCATGAAACAAGCACCTGGGATCTAAGATAGAACTTCTGCTGCATCACTTCTGATCCCAGATCCCTCAGGAGGCCTTGGAGAAGTTTGTCCAACCAGGCAAACACCAGATTTCCCAACACAGTCTAATGCCTCCACTTCTCCTGGTAATCAATTCTGTTTACAAAAATAGAAGATCCCAGAGCTGAGATCTATATGGAACTATTATCCCATATAGTTAGAAAGGACAGACATCCCTGAAATGCTGAGGAGGAAGGAAGCAGTACAGAGCAGAAAGGGCACAATCACACACTATAAAGTTATCCACTTGTCCTTCTGCATATGCACTTACAGAAGCAAGACAGACCAGGCCACAGAGCCTAAGAAAAATAGTAGTCATCTCTCAGTGACAACTTTGGGGGTTTTTTTGTTTGTTTGTTTGTTTTAATTTTAATTTTTTTATTTTTATTTTTTTATTAGAAGTATATAGAGATACAATTGATGGGGAAACATTATCAAACCAACAGTAATAAATGTATGTATACTTTGTTATCCAGGGGTAATGCCAAAACATGAATGACCACCTTCTTTAAACTTACTAGGAAAAGAACTAGGGTCGGTGACAACTTTGTATGATCTTTATTTTCTTTTTGGTTCTTTGGCATTTTATTTTATAAGCATTTGGGAAAAGGTCTTCATAGAAATTGATATTATAAAAGGGGAAGGGACTTACTAAATAGTTCCTCCCAATTATATTAATTTATTGTACCCAAGTCCTGCTTTCCCAGGTCTGTGCTTGAGACTTCCTGTTACACAGACAACCCCCATCCCCATGAAGACAAGTCCCCCACCACAAAGGAGAGTTTGGGTGGTCCTCCTCCTCCCCCTCTTCTCCTCCTCCTCCTTACCTGCATCTGTGAGTCCATTCCCACTCCACTGGATAACCAGCTTCTTTCTTTTCCACACCATAATCATGGCCTTCCAACTTTGCTAATGATTTCCTCAAAATGTCCCCTAACACATGGCAGAGCTCACCCAGAGAGCATGCCAGTCTTTAGTACCCTTGCACTACCTGTTCTGTGGGCAGGCTGTGAGCTGCATCCATTCCTGGTTCAGTCACATTGCTTCATACGGGGGGTACCCACCTACTTTGTGCAAACTCTCACAAGGAAAGCTTGCTGGTCCCTGGGACATGGAGCTGTAGATTTCTTCCCAACCTTCTGGCTTATTTGAAAAGAAGAATCCATGGGGCTGGAGCAGTGGCTCAGTGGTTACAGTGTTTGCCTGGCATGGGCGAGTACGAGAGTTCAAACCCCAGCACCATGTATACAGCCAAGTGTCCCCGGAATGAAAGTCATATGAAAAACTAAAACTAAGTAGAGTTTCTCTCTCTCCCCCTCCCTCCCTCCCCCCTTTCTTTAAAGAAGAAGAAGAAGAAGAAGAAGAAGAAGAAGAAGAAGAAGAAGAAGAAGAAGAAGAAGAAGAAGAAGGAGAAGAAGAGGAAGAAGAAGAATCCATATAGGATGGCCCAGCAATACCAGGATGGCTACCTGACTGCTGTTATAGTGGGAAGAAAGAACAAAAAAAGGATTTGAGAGATATGAAAAGAACATAAGAAGGAAGAAACTGATAGGGAAGGGGCTGGAAGTTGTTTCTTATGTTCTATTTTAATTAACATTTCTAATACTGGTCCACACAATACCTGAAAATTTCCCCATTGATATTACTCCTTTGCATCTGGACATTGGAAGTTCTGCTCAAAACCCAAATAAGTTTCCCAGATGGGAAAACACATTAATAATAGCATTAAGTATTCATAAAATGCTTCATACTGTATCTCATTTCATTCATGAAGCACCCCCATGAGGCAGGCAAAGGATTACATTGAACTGAATGTAGTTGGTTGAGTTCCTGTGGTTCCTTGCCCACATTTGCAGACCAGGGGTCAAGCAACTCAGGTTTGAACACTGACTCTTAATTACAGAAGTGCTGTTGGCAGTTAAACCATCACTTTTCAGCCACCCGAGGTTAGATCTCTATTAATATACAGACACAGTTTTTAACTGATAAAAGATTTGCTATTTGACTCGGGGTACTACACGTAACAGAACTAGAATGGGGCATGAACTCTGAATGAGATTGGGCAGCATGGCAGTAGTGAAGCACCTCAGGTTGGAAAGCCTGCAACACATAAGGGCAGTGGCAAAGCACTTGATCAAGTCCTTGCCTGTTCCTTGGAAGTTAGATCACATGCCTCCTGAGGTTACAGCACTGGGGAAGGTTAGAGAGAAAACAGAACATTGGTGAGATTTGAATCATTCCTGTTCCTTTGCATAAAATCCTACAAAATAAAAAAAAAAGAGAGAGATGGTTTCCAACTAAAGCTAGTTGGCATGCAACCACAGAAGGAAAGACTACATTTTCTAGTCTACACCCCTAGTAAGATGATTCTTTTTTACAAACTTAAAAATATAGCCCAACATGACTGTATTTCAAACTGAAACAGTTATAAATGGGGATTATGAAATTCAACTCCAGTGGAAGATAAAAATATGACCCTAAGACTTATCAAGCACCTTATATTAAGAGTTCTCAACAGACAATAGGAGTTGATACACTAGCAAAGATCAGATTAAGAGTGTTATCATCACCATTGATTTAAGAGCTAAGAGGATGGGCTGAGATACAGAAGCCAGTGACTAAAATAGACAAATATTTATGCTTGAAAACTATGTCTGGACATAAAGAAGTGTGACTGTGATTACTTCACATTAAAATAATCACAAGCAAATTAATACAAACCAATTTGGAGGGAACTATATTTCCAAAGAAACTTCAAGTACAGTCTGCAACAATCTGAGATTGTGAAAATCCTAAAACATTCCCTGTTCCCTGGTCCTACAAACCATGCCGCAAGGCGTCAAAACTATGTGCTCTCTAGGAAGGACTGGATCACTGTTGCCTACAGTGGAAGATGATTGACAGGAGGGTGGGTGGAAGTGAAGGATGATTGACAGGGAGGACCCTTCCAGATTCAGAGCCAGAGCCATGGACAGCTACTCCTGGGACAGCAAAGGAATGATCACTTGGGCCAGGCAAACACCCTAGTCCACTGCCTGGGTAGTAAGTCCTGCACCATGAACTGATGGTCACTGTGTTTCTCTTTCCTGCCTTTTCTGAATGGATGTTTTATTTATTTTTTTCTTTTAGCTACTTTCTGTTTTCTGGAGAAAATAATAATAATAATAATTTATACAGATTGAGAGCAAATAAGCTTTTAATTTATGAGTCACCAGGCTCTATGAAGCCATATCTAAGACCTAAAAAGAGATATTCCAATAACAAGCTGGACTCAGTAACTGGGTAAGATTGGGGAATAGTTACCTCAGAAATTTTAGGCATGTTCTCCACAAGAAAGAGCAATGTCCAAAAATATCAGAGAGTCAAAATGGCAGATGCAGTAAATATCATTGCTAGTCTTTCCAATATTTATTCTTGATTAGTAGTATATCCCTATTTTATTCAGGATAGCAATGGGCCCTGTCAAAAACATTCCCCACCTCCCATGCAGATTGTATGGCCATGTGACTAAATTCTGACCACTGAGCTGCAAAATATGTGATTTAAGTGATCTTTGTAGGGAAATAGCTTTATTCCCTTTGCCCTTTCCCCATCATTCCTAACTAGTGTGCCAACCACTAGTGTAATACCAGTCACTGTTTTGGTTCATGAGAAGATCTGAAAAATGGAAAATAATGTGACAAGAACACAACTTTAACAACAGTGAACCTATCAAATCACATTCCATATCTGTTCATTTCCAGATTTCTATTATGGGAAGAGAAGGAGAAACCTTTCATTTTACTTAAGCTACTGATTTTATGTATTCTCCTCTTTGCATAGAAGCAAAGTATAATTCTTAACTGATTCAAGTTAATCACTTATTCTGAGTACTAGTTTCAACATCTATAAAATGGGTATTAAAGTACCTACAACTGAAAATTTTCGTGAGAATTGATTAAATAATATATTTTTAAAAGCCCAGCTTAGAGCCTGCCATATATCATTGCTGAATAAATGGAAACTATTACTTAATTTGGCACAATCACTTCTGTCATTCTTATTGTACATTCTGTAGCAGCTAGTTTAAGCCAGAATCAAACACAGATATCCTAATACTCCTGTCCTTGCTTTTGCAGATTATAGTCTAACTTATTCTTAACACCTTATCATTAGCAATAGTAAGACTCAAAAAACCAGAACAAATGACAGGAATACTTGTTTGAGGCCCATGTTGAGGAAGGATTATAGCAGAAACAGCTTAGATCAGGGTGGGCTAACTTTTTCCATAAAAAGCCATGTAGTAAATATTTTGGTTTTGAAGGTCTGTGTTAGTCAGCTTTTCAACTGCAATGACCAAAAGACCTGACAAGAACAATTTCAGAGGAGGCTCACAGTTTCAGAAGCCTCCATTCACAGATGGCCAACTCCATTGCTCTGGACCAGAGGTTAGGCAGGACATCATGGTGGCAGAAGGGCCTGGTGAACAAAAGTAGCTCAGGACATCACAATCAGGAAGCCAGAGAGCTCAACTCTCCCGAGACAAAATGTAAACCCCAAAGGCCTGTTCCCTAGGAACCTACCTCTACTAGCAATATTCTACCTGCCTATAGTTACCACCCAGTTAACCCATTCAAGAGGATTAATGCATTGATTGGGTTAAGTTTCTCATAATCCAGTTGTTTTAAAATGGGACAAAGGAGTCTCAGACACCAGAGAAGTGTTCAGGTAAACAAATTTAATAAATGCTGCAGCATGGACCAGGGCATAATGCTGCTCTCCTGAACAATATGGAGCAGAAAACTGAGCAATTTATACCTCCAGGAAGTTGTAATTGATTGCATGCAGAGAGTACAAAAACAAGGAGCACATAAATCTGTAAGAAAGCCTCACTATCAATAGTTCTCCAGGGAAGGGTGAGAAAGGCAAAGGATAAAGGGTCTCCAAATAGGAGACCAGAGCTCAGGCAGGAAATGAAAACAAAAAGATTCCTTAGAACTTAACGAGGTGAAATCTAAAATGTGGAGTGGAGTATCTCAGAAGAAGATTCCTATAAGGGAGGGACTTTTTATTATTATTATTATTATTATTATTATGTTTAAAGAGTTCCCCCTCATTATATATATTATATGGAGCTCTTCTACCACAGTTTCACCTCTGAACTTACTTACAATGTCTCACACTTGAGGTTTTGGAGGACATCATATCTAAACCATAACAGCATCATATAATTTATGTCATAGCTACTTAACATTGTTTTTATAGGACAAAAGTAGTCACGGGCATGTGAAATGAAGGAGTTAGGCTGTTCTGATAAAGTTTTACTTACAGAAATAGGCAACAGATTGGCTTTGGCCCATGGCTTACTGCCTCCTGGCCTAGAGGAACAGACCTGGAAGGATGGTTCTATAGCAATCTCCCCAGGCCTTGGGTAAGACAAAAAGAACCCTGTGCCCAAATCCTGTTTATCCCTCAGCATCTCTACCCTATGCTCCTCCTGGAGTTCTTAGACCAAGTCACACCCAGCCTATAAACTCTCTGCATAGGGCACATCCTTCCCCACCCTACTTATTTCACAGAATTCCTACTCAGCCTTCAGATCCCAGCCTAGACACATAAATATCACATCAGTAAACCTTTCAATAAACCTTCCCGGCTCCAAGCTTTGGAGAGAGGCCCTGGCAGGTGCTTCTATAGCACCCTGCCCTTTGCTGTCATGCTCCATCACACCCTTTTGTCACTGTCAGGTTATTTTCCCTATTGATGCGGGGTTTTTGAGATGAGGCCGGAATCTCTGCTCCCACCGGAAAATGGAGTCTGGGCCACTACAGATTCCAGCAGCCAAAACAGCCCGCTTCTAGTGTTTGCAGCCATTCCCAGTTAAAATTGGGAATTTGGGCTGGCTGCAGGTGTCTGCAGCCTAAATAGTGTCAGCAGCTCCCCAGCTAAAACCTGGGTGTTGCAGCTCTTGGTGTGGTAGAAATTCACCCCGGGAATTCGGCACCAATCTTCTGGGTTCTTGTCTCATGAATTTGAAGAATAAAATCCACGGACAACCACGGAAGGGGGAGTAAAGGAGTAGGATTTATTTAGGAAGAAGAGCAGAGTCTCCGCAAGGTGGAGGGGCACCTGGAAGAAGGATACCGTCTAATGGAGGTCAGGCCAGGGGCTATATTGATTTGGGGTATGAACATAATTAACATTCATGCAAAGCAGGCATTGAGAAATGCATCTACATCATTGGTTGAAACCTATGCAAATCAGGCATTGAAACTTAGTACCAAAGTCATTGGTTAAAATCTATGCACAACAGGTAGCAATTCTTTCCAAGTTCCCATCTGTGTCCACCCCCATTTCTTAGTTTTCCTGCCTCAGGAACAAAGGAGTTGCTCCCACAGGTGAGCCTCATGGTCATTTGCATATGAAGGCCTGAATATGCCCTGTCAATCACTCTCTACCTGCTAGCTCTTAGACCCGGCCCTTTGTCCTGTCCTGACTACCTAGCCATTTTACTATCTCTCAGAACTGTCTCACTACCAGACTTGGACGTGTCACAAACTCTGTGCTCAGGTCATGCAGAGCCTAACAGAGTGGTTATGATGCTCGGAATTGATGAGGGAGTTTTCTGGTGACAGGTCAATTTTATGCCAGAGGTCAGATTAAAGAGAAAGCTTGGAAGGATGCCAGAAAGACAAAACAGGATTGGGTGGAGTGGCCCCAGCACCAGGCATAGGAGTATGGAATGGCTGTAAAGATCCCTTCTGCCTTCTCTACCCAGTGCAGGCAGCATCTTCCCAGCCACTGCTCTCTGTGGGCATTCTGCCGGGAGGCCACATCACCAGCAGGCTGTTAACCTTGGTAATGAAAAGCACAACTTTATGAGCAGCAGCAATTGGCTAAACTCATTATTTTTATTCATAATAGAAAATTAATGCTTGGAGTGCGTGGGCCAGCAGCAGTAAGGACTTCTGGTTTTAAATGTGAAGGGGAAAGTATAGAGTCATTTCTGATGTGGAGGGTTATGTTCCCCTTTATTACATTGCAGCAGAATCATTTTTAACTGCCTTCTTTTTGTGGGGGAGTACTTTGTTTTCCAGTTCCAGGGTTTTCATTTTCATTAGGAACAGGAAGAAAGGACAATAGAGTCCTCACGTGCACAGTTCTCCTGCCTTCATGTGCATTAGAATGAGGTGGTCCTGGCTAGTTAAGGAGCCATTATCAAGACTTCCACAGCCTTTGTGCAGCTCTAGGTGGTCCTTATTCCTCCTTCTCTCCTAGTCCACCAGGCAGCACAAGATTCTCAAAGCAAAGCTTCTAGGTATGAAAATAGAAATGGAGAATACAAAAAAAAATTTTTTTTAAGAAGGAAAAAGGAACAAGGGGAGGAAAGCAGAAAAAAAAGTAACAATAGCTAGCATGTATTAAGAATCAAACATGAGCTAAGCAGATGAAGAGCTTTACCTAGTTAATCTCATTTAATTTTTACAATAGTCTTTAAAGATGGAATGATTTTCCCTGCTTTGGAGATGCAGGAAACAGAGCCTCAGAGAAGGTAAATCCAGGCCTGAGTGATTGTAAATGACAATATTCCCCCTGAATATCCAAATGACCCCCTCCACCCCCCACCAACCCACCCCTGCTGCAGCCCTGGGCTCTGACTACATTGTGCTATCCAGGTGCATCTGAATTGCTGTGAGTCCAAGGCTGCCCAGACATTGATTGCATAATTAAGGAGAACAGCATGTGACAGAAACCAGAGGATCAAGGGCCTGCTGTAAGGAGCTTCTACTGCTGGGGCTCCTCTAAGGGGTCAGGAAGTCTTGGGGCCTTTGGCAGGGAAGCATATCCTACCTTCACTGGAAGGTGAAGCCTTTTGGTTAAGAAACAGTGCTTATTCTTTTCACACTTTTGGGCTCAAAAGTCAAAAGCTGTGTCGCCCCCCCCCCCAGGGTTCTGGAGCGGGGAGTGGCGGGAACGGCCTCGGGGGACCTTAGCCGTTCCTCGGGGGCCAGCAGGACATTGGGAACCGGCGCCGGCAGGACAGGGCTGGGGGGGGCGGGAGGAGTCGCTCCTCGTAGCGTTCCTGTGCAAGAAGCGGGCAGAATGGCCCAGCGTGCCATCCTCCGAGGGGCCGAGTTAGGGAGGAGTTGGGACGAGGAGTCGCTCCTCACAGCGTTCCTGTGCAAGAAGCGGGCAGAACGGCTTAACGCTGGGCCGTCCTCCGAGGGGCTGAGTTAGGAAGGGTTGGGGAGCCGGGAACAAGGGGGCAAACGCCGGC